>CM067369.1:186510241-186670241 GCA_034401795.1 Chaetoderma sp. LZ-2023a | reverse complement strand
ATTTGAACAACGCTGCTTAGCAAATAAATAAGGAACCTACACGCGCACTTCTTGTGATCACAAGAACGCCAATTCACAGCGCAGACATAAATACTGCCCGACTGGGACAATTCCTAGCCTCAGAGGGAATAACCTGTTGCATTGTATCCCGGTAATGAGACGGCTGATGAGAGAAAGATAATTAAACATAATGGCTTAAGAAAATATTTATTCAGCTCCTGAGATTTGACTAACTGTAATACACCACATTTCGTAGTAGGCCTACTGACCGATCAGAACAGTATAGGGATTCTATTAGAAATATTAACCTGAAAATCTAGCTCTAGCTAAGCTGATTGAATATATTGAAACTAATTTGACTGGGTACTATGGCAGCACCAATACCCAGACAAATTAGTTTCAAAACGTTCAACAGAATGTTTGTTAAATAGTAAAGCCATACAATTCGTACAACTGACGGACTATTCAATGTTCCTGAAGGATTTAGATACATTCTTCATTAAGCATTTTGATTATGACGTCAGCTTGGATGGGACGTAACTGACTATGACGTCATATACCTGACTGACAGAATGGATCCATCCATTTGGGGTCTGGAAGTAAAGCAGTAGGCCTATTGGAGGGATCCGACTTGACACTCAAGTATCTGACATCATAATAAAACAAGTGACGTGTTAGTTGACGTTAGATGGGTAGAAATGGATCCATTAACTGAACGAAGTAGTTTTGAGCAGAGAAAGAGAGTAGGCTACCACAGCAAGGAACCGTACTGATGATACAGTTTATACTACAAGAAGGCTTACCCTCCCAATAGAGGGATCCATTTTAGCCACACCCCGCCAATTTCTAGCTCCGCCCACTTTGTACGTGTGTTGGGCTAGATTGATTTACTTTGAACCCTGAATTCTCAGAATCCCATTTTCAATGTAACTATAAAGGTAAGCTGTCGAATATTTTGAAACTAATTTGATTGAGTGCTGCTGCTGCCTATGCCTATTATTAAATAGCAGACATACAATGGACCTTTCCATTTTTAGCTATGCCCCGCCCATCTCTAGCTAAGCTCCACCCACACCTCGCCTAGTTGGGATAGATCGATCCCCGAATGCCCTAGCCATCAATTTCCTGAAAACTATACAGGGAAGCTGTTGAAGATTTTGTAACTAATTTGACTGGGTGCTGTTGCTGCCTAAGGCAGCAACAGTGCCCAGTCAAATTAGTTTCAAAATATTCAACATAATATTTAGTAAATAGTAAAAGCAAACAATTTGTACAACAACGCATGGACCGTATTCAAATATGCGTTCGTGACGTACTTATCGACGTCATTCATGACATCATTCATTATGATGTCATTCTACACATCACGCAGTTCATTATGACGTCATATGATGGGTGGGTTCTCTGGAGAGGTGAATTCGTACAACTGCCTGACTATTGAATGTTCATGACAAACCTAGTTACGACATTCATTACGCATTTTCATTGTGACGTCAGTCTACATGTGACGTAATTGATTATGACGTCATATACTATGAACAATGACGTCACAGAATCCCATTTTCAAGGTAACTATATGTTAGATGGCTCGGGTCACAGATTCTGTGGATTTATCTTACAGCCATACATGCCTATTGCGTGCGTGTGTGCGCGCGTGCGTGCATGCATTTTGGGTTGTATTTAGTTGATTTTTATACATAATACACTTTGGGAAAATGCAGTATCTTACTTTCAATAATGAAAACAATCCCTTATGATGGGGTTTGGGGAGTTCCCCCAGGCACCCACCCCTCCTTCCTAGCACTCACTGTAGAACCTTACCCTGCCCACGGGTCTGTACTCATTTTATAGTCAGTTTTTGTATGACGTTCTGCACGTTCTATTATATTTTATCGCGCTTTTAATCTAAAAGTGTCAATAACTTAAGATAATTTAATTTCCTGAGGGATGTTGTTACAGCATGCCATTATATAATATTACATTATTGCATCATGTGTGAGCTAATCAAATCATAACATCTGATCAGTTACCCCTAACTTGCTGCGCGCTTTATAAACAATAGCGTTGGTTACTGCAGATCGATACCGACATATGTGAAATGTCTACGTAGGCGTATTTAAAATAAAAGCGGAAATTAAATTTTCGACCCCTTACTGTTATGCCAAATAGGGTGGTATGCGGCAATTGCTTGGTAACGAAGAGACACATACCGATCGTGTTAATTTCTAACCTGTCAATAAAACCACCTCTAAAACACCGAAATGCGATCACGCTGTCTTTTAATACTAGTCTGCGCAATCAGGATTTATGGTGTATTTTAGTAGAACACGTGCCTTAAGGGCATATCAATGGAGGATTCCAGTTTATCCATCAATTATATGACGTTATAATCAACGTGAGGTGTATGATAACGTCATAATAAATGACGTCATGAATGACGTAGTTAAGATCGTCACGAACGCTTAATTAGTGACGGTCAAGCGTTGTTGCACGAATTGACTGTCTTTATTATTTAATAAATATACTGTTGAATATTTTGAAACTAATTTGACTGGGTGTTGTTGCTGCCTATGCCTTACCTGTATAGGTTTCTGGAAATTGAGATTCAGAGTGCAAGGATCGATCGATCGACCCCAACGCTGGAAAAACGTGGATGGAGCTTAGCTAGATATGGGCGGGACCCAACTAAAATTTGATTCCTCCATTCCATCCTATACGCGGTGTTGTACTGGCAGTTTATGACAAGCTGATTCCATAGCAGTCATTTTCAGCAGTCAGAGGAAGAAGAAGAAGAGGAAGAAGGCCAGGAGGAGTAGGGAGAGGGGGAAGAAGATTGGTTGAATCGTAAATCATGGCCACGTTCATATATTGGATAAATCATTAACATTTAGCTGTTAATTACAGTCTGAATATCTGTATTTGAGCACATGATAGAATCTAAAAATACCACGTGTTGTTTATTTATGAAACATTATGGCATAGTACCTGAACGTAGATCACACGACTGACACGAGGAGGCATGTCTTCCTTTAAGAGACCACATGTTTGGTTACCATCGTTATTCGATAGTGGATATCATAGGTATCTCTCAAGACAATCTACGACTGGTAATATCTTATTTTTAATGAAATTTCATGCTTCAGCGAATAACAAAAATCTGTGATAAAAGGTTGTTCCCTAAATTTGTACGAATTATATGTTTTTTATGGACTTACAATTTAATGCAGATTCTGTTGAAATTGTAGAAACACTAAAAGTAATCAACAGTTTTTCTTTATAGTAACCTTGAAATGTAGATTCTGGGGTTTCAGTTTGCAAAATTTAGAATAGATATAGACACACATAAAATGAGCTTAGCAAATGAATGAAAAGGGCACAGCTAGAAATGGACCCTTTTATTTAGTCATGTCTGGTCAAGAAAATCTGATCTAAGCTCGTGTATTAGTAAAATAAATTTATATTCTAAATTCTGTAATGTTCCACAATATGATCAATCCTACGGCAACCATTGCCTAAGATGTCAACTAGTTCTATGCTGCCGCCCCCACCCCACCCCACCCCAACACATACGTGGTGGATTGGCGCATCGATAAAACCTGAACATGTGAATATTGAGACGAGTATGCATACTGTATAAATATTATATTGCATCCACCACAAAGTCTTTCGATAGCTGGGAGCAGTGTTTTCTGTACAGCATGGGAAATAAAAACAATATTAGTTTAACATTAACCAAGGTCAAGCTCGCTCTAGCAATGGTTATATGATTGTCCATGTATCATGGTGATACAAAACACGTCACTTCTTTAAAACACCATTCTATATAGATAAACATATCGATGGAATTTATTTCACCATCTTAATCCAGATGCATTATTTGCTATGACAATTTCAACGAAAATTGTTGTAGTCTAAAAATACTCATCAGATTTCATATTTCTATTCATTCCAGCAAATTTTCTGAGAATACTGAATAAGAAAGGTCGCTACACTCTTTACATAGCACCTGACACAGGTGACAGTGGCGGTAGATAAATCGCTGGAATCAGGGCGCTCACCGCCCTTTAACGTACACTAATTTCCGGCCAATAAACATCATACAACTCTCTTATCTAGGTAAGTCTGCAGGATCAGTATAGGCCTACCAATCGCATTTGCCAAGGATGTGCGGTAGACTATTTTCTTAGAAAGGTCATAGTGTAAGTGCCACGATAACACAAGATAGTGCAAGATAGGCCAGCTTCATTCCTATGATAAGACTATAAGACTATAATACTCTATCGCCTGAGTGACTGTATGGTGATCTTTTCTGGCGTATTTATATTTCAAAGGAGAGATTAATGATTTAATAGTCTGACAATCTGAAGAAAACTTAATCTGACTGCTGAGTTTTTACTGATGCCATTTTCCAGGGGTTATACTTCTGGAGCTGCTAAATATTTTGAAAAGTATTTGACTGAAAGTTGTTGGTGGCTTAACCACCAACAACTTTCAGTCAAATACTTTTCAAAATATTCAAGAAGGCAAGAGTTTTTGCAGCGGTGAGACAGTTAATAATAGATTTCGTGTTGTTGTTAACTCATATTAGCACGTTTTACATCTGTTTCATATAATTTAGCAAAACGTGTATCTTCTGGAAAGAGAAATGGTTCAATTTCACAAAACCAATAACGTTAGGTCTATGCGTCTACCAGCTATGGTTTTAGGGTTTCTGCATGCATCCCAAACAGCACACCGGTATCACCATCATCATCTATGTAGGCCAAGACAAGTGACTCTGCCCTGTAACAATTGTCGCTGTTCATTGGAACTCTTATTCAGAACCAAATTGTCTCAGTAAACCGTTCTATTGATTACGTGCTTACTACGCGAACAAAGGTGACGTCGGCGGGCATGAAGATTGAATGTGACGGATCGATGAGCCATAAAGTGTAGCTTAACTGTATGCCTGCTTAATTTCTACAGACTATATTTTCCATGCAGTTTAACTCTAGACCTGGTGAGTATTTTGAAAACAATTTGACTGAAAGTTGTTGGTGGCTAAGCCACCAACAACTTTCAGTCAAATTGTTTTAAAAATATTCACCAGGTTCAGAGATATTGCCCATTGAGATTATAGTCTGATGCCTTGCAGCAGTCAGAGAGTTACGCTCAGAATTGCTGCCTTTATGCATTGTTATCACCAGCTTTCCGCTCCAGAATTCCTGGTCAATGAAACCTTTATATAGACGCTAATATCTGGCCGATTGGTAATAACAGTCCACATTCTCGTCATTGCCAAGGGTTTCCATATACACTTAAACCCATTCAAGACTGAATCATGAGACTGCATGCTGTTTTGGCCATGATATGGCGGGTCTTTGAATCGTGAATTCCCAGAGTTTCAATTTCACGCTAACTACAGAAATATTCTGTTGAATACTTTGATTCTAATTTGACAGGTAAAAGTATGCTACCATTGGCAGAACAGTCCCCAGTCAAATTAGTTTCAAAATATTCAACATGATATGTATAAAATTGTAAATGAGTTTTCGGAATTCTAGATTTTAGTTTCAAATGGTTAATAATGTTCGGCAAGAGATACGTTTATCTTATGAAACTACGCTCTTGGGTTCTCAAAACGACATTTCTTATGCTAAATTATTAGGATTAAGGACCGCAAACTGCGATATTGAGCATACTCTATTGTTACCTAGACTGCCGCTTAAAGACAGCGTGGCTATAGTTTATTGGCTTGGGGTCTGCATCCAGATGAATAATATGACAGTATCGCCAGCAAACAGGACGCAGAAGCAACAAAAAAAAATTCTGTCTTTTTTCAGAAAATCAAAATGATTTATTACGCAAGGTGAAAAGGTTTACACCACGCAGCTATAACGATTTTGTCCACATAAACAGATTGCATATTTGTAGTGGTAGAGTTCGGGTCGCCAATCGCCAATCTGCGGGAGCTTATGCAATGACAAGTTTTCTGTCCTATGTCTGTCAACAATTAAGTTACTTTTTGGCATTTGTTGATGGATTAAAAGCAAATTTGACAGAGAGGCCTATGCTACTTTTAAAAATATAAATAAATAAAATTGAGCTATGAATATGAAGTGGCCACGCCTTAAACGGAATTGTTACCGTTAGTGTGCTTTCAATGTATTGAAACCCATTAAAATATATTTGTGGCACATTTGATGATTTGTTGATGGATTAAATTCACAGTTGGCAAATATGTTTCTTTTGGCAATATTTATTTGATTTATGATAGTATGAAGATTGATATTAACAACTTTCCACTGTATCCATCCATCATATGACGTCATAATCAACTACGCGACGCATAGAATGACATCACACTCAATGTCATTAGACGTAGATACGTACATAGGCAGGAATAGCACACAGTCAAATTAGCTTTAAAATATTTAACAACTTACCTGAATATTTTCCCCGGAAATTCAGATTTGATCGATCCCAACACGGGCAAAGTGTGCGTGCGTGCGTGGGGTATAGCTTAAACGGGATTCACCCCTTGTAGTCTATGTTATGGTTTTCTGCTAGAGCTGTTGATATGAGAATTGGTGTTCACTTTTTCAGCTATGTTAACCCTTGTAACCAAACACGTCAAACACCAAAATCATTTCACATATTATAATTATTCTGTTGAATATTTTGAAATTAGTTTGACTAGAACCTGGTTATGACAGCAACAGGTCCCTGCCAAATTAGTTTCAAAATATTCAACAGCTTACCTGTATAATAAAATTGAGGTTGATATTCTGGCGATTCGCGGATCAAAGTGTCTTCGACAATAACAGCTTACAGAAACACCATTTTCAGAATGACGAATTAAAGTCGCTGGGAGCGAATATTGCAAATTGACAAAGAAGCAACGAGCATGTTAATTCGGATTGTAAACCAAAGCAGATAGATGATCAATATTTCGCATAGAAAATCCCACAATCAAACAGATGGAATTATCGTATTTCGCTAACAACATTAAATTCATCGCTACTGAAGAAAGTAATAGTGAGCATTTTTGTCTTATGCTGCGAAATATCAACAGGAATGCCACTTTATTCTCTCCGCATCTTAAGGATTCGGGACTTGTTGACATTTCCAATATATCTTAATGAAGATGTTCTCGCTCTATGCACGAGGCTATTCATCAAAGCGACCAGAAGCAAAGCAACACAGAAATCCTCCCAATGCTGTATAGCTATATTAACGGATAACCCTCTTAGACACCAAATCCACTATCTGATAAAACAGTAATTCCACACAAACAGAGAGCCGCTTCAAAGCGACTTCAGAATCTTACCAAAATGCGCATTCCGCGTTTTTCGGAATGTTTTGATACCAACGAGAGCAGAAGCTTTTAGAGTCAACTAGTCTCAGAAATTTTAATAACCAGCATGCATTCATCTATGGCGTAAAAAACCCCAAAAACGTACACTACAGCTCAGAAATAGCTTAACATGTTTCCAAAAAACAAAAGAAAACGTACTGTTGAATATTTTGGATTTTATTTGATGGCTTCTAATCAAATAAAGTTCAAAATATTCAACATAACCTTTCTTATACCGTGCTCAAACTTCTCCTAACTAGCATGTTCTTCAGCGATGTACTGTATTGTAACACAATTATATTTAGCGCTTTTAAAACCACGTTTTCTGTGTAAAATGACGAACGCTACACGTGTAAATCATGACGGATAGAGATGGATTTGGTGGAAATGAGCTTTAGTTCGCTAATCCTGATAGAAACAAATCGCTTTGTGACTTTGTACGGCTTGAATGGGAGCTTAGTTACACGCTCGTGTACAAGACCAGACAACGAAGGGTGCATTAAGCGTAGTAAAGCTATACATTTGTGAAATGTACTTCTATACGCTTAACGTTTTGACCCTTACTGACTAGAAACGATACATTCAGTTTGCTGAAAGTAATATTCTGCTGAATATTTTCAAGGTTCCTTCAGCCGTCAGGGATTTCAATGAAAGGGTGGGAGCTGGGATGGGGAATCCACTGTCAATACAACTTATAAGGGGATCCGAGCGTCCCCTAACGCACAATATCAGATGTTTTGAGAACACATCATTTTGACAGATGATTCATGACTCACGACAACACTTTTGTACTCGATGAAAACATTTTGGGCCGAAATATCGAATTCAAGGGCCTTTCAATGCATTAACGCGATTTTCAAGCACTTTCCAATCCAATGGACTTTCTCAAACTCAAGGCTTTTCAAATCACAATTAAAAATTCAAGTACATTTCAAGTGTGTATGAACCATGATTTTGAAATCAATTTGACTGGGACCTGCTGCTGCCATTGGTATTTCGAAACTATCTATTTGAAGATGTATCACTGGAATGATGTTATCGAGCTAGTCATTCCAGTAGCATGTTTTGAAAACGTTTTCTCTTGGTTTGTAAATGGACATTTCTTAAGAGCATTACAGTTTTTGTCAGGCTAGTGCGGTAAAGGGTTAACCCTTAGCACTCTGATGTTAAAATTTAAAAAAAATCCAAATTCAATTTAAATGATGACCTGGTGTTCATTTTTCAGCACATTTGGTGGAAGATAATGCTGTCATAGACAGCAACATCGTCCACCAAAATTGTTGAAAAATGTACACCGGTTTCTTTGCTATTGGCATGGTAGAAGATAGAATATTGACATCAGAGTGGCAAGGGTTAATGCCATGCATAGAAAGACTTTCACATCCATTTCTCCGAACCATTGGAATGCAAGCGACGTGGATCAATGTCCGCCCCTACAATATACGCGAGTACTTCCTCAATGCGCTGCATTTTATCGGATGTGTCAATTGTCTCTTCCGATCTGACCGTTACTATACGTCGGAAATATGCTTGCCATAATTAGTTTTCTGAACGAAATCGAGCGGTGTCTAATGATCCATAGTCAAACGATGGTAGCAATTACTTCCCGCCATCTCCATTCCTAGTCATCGATTACATTGGACAGATTTGGCAATAAAATGAACCGAGACGTGGCTTGATATACTGATGGCGACCATCGGTCAGTATGGATAGAAACCCGTGCTGACCAGTGGTGTGGTAGATATGATGACCAGTGGTGTGGATATATGTGCTGATAATCATCAATGATATGGTAAATAAGATGAGCTGATATAGCCCACGAATGGTGTACGTTTTCACAAGGTTCCCAGCCATTAACATGATTCCATATACTATCTAAGTTACTATATAAGTTTCCCTGCTAATCATGTGATCTGCTGTGTGGCAAATCTTCTGTGGTTGTTTTAGAAAGGTTTATTACGCGAACGGCTTTGAGATAACCAAGATGTGGTTTATCTCAAACAATGGACATTTCCATTTTATCCATCCGTTATATGATGTCATTATCAACCACGTGACGTGTAGGATGATGTCATAATCAATTACGTCATGAATGACGTAGATAAGTACGTCACTAACGCATAATTGCTGACGGACTAAACGTTGTTGTACGAATTGTATGTCTTTACTATGTAATAAAGATGCTGTTGAATCTTTTGAAACTACTTTCGAAATATTCAGCGGCTTACCTGTATAGTTTTTTGGAAATTGATAGTCAGTGAGTTCAGGGATCGATCGACCTCAACACGAGCGAGGTGTGGGTGGAGCTTAGATAGACATACGCGTGGCATAGCTAAAACTGGAGCGGTACATTCCAGCATGCTTTATTTCATTCCATAACAACCAGCACGCGTATACAGTACACCTATGAAATAACTTATCATGTTTCCAAAACAAAATTAAACGTACTGTTGAATATTTTGGACTTGCAATCAAATTAAACCCAGAATGTTCAACAGAACATTTCTTACACAGTGTAAAAAATTATACTAAATAACATGTTTCTGTTTTTGATTTTGGAAACGTTTAAACTTATGTATGAGCTGTATCGTATATGAGCCCGTAATAGCTTTCTGAGATGAAGCCCGCCTCTACGCTTCGCCAAAACGTTCCATAAATATGTCAGCATTACGTTCTGTGTTCTAACTTATTCCTATCTCGCGCTCAATCGTCTCTGTGTGTCTTTCAAGTGTGTCGTCGTCTCACTAGTTTTAGATGCATTGGCCCACTAATCTCATCTCAACTGTTCAATTGTATTGGCACACGATGCTACATGGATTCCATATCATTCACTTCATGGTGAATTTCGTTATCTTCATCGCAATTATTGGCTTTTTAGCATCGTTGAAATATCGACCTTTGATCACCGCCATTTTGTCTCCTCGACAGTGTCATGTCAATGTTATGTACATTTTTTGTAAGTCCAGATACAACGTGTTCCTTATTATGTAATAATTATCATGTTGAATATTTTGAAAATATATTGACCGGAAGCTGTTGCTGCCTAAGACAGCTAAGAGACCTAAAGCAGCAACAGCTTCCAGTCATTTTATTTTCAAAGTATTCAACAGTTTACTTGTATGTTACCTTTACACCACACTGCAAAATTATAGATTGCACCTATATGACTGAGCGCATACACCACATAGAAATCTTATGCATAGTAAGATTTCTATGATATACCATGCCGAGCAAACTGCCTAGGTTTGTTCAGATTGGTTGAAAAGTAAATCATGGCCGCATTCATAGACTGAAGGTATCAATTCAATTCAATTCAATTTATTTACACCCAGGCCACAATGTGGCATATGGGGTCCATTAGTACATACATTTACACGGTCAATGGCGATTACATGGAATGTTGATAATAATAATAATAATAATAATAATAATAATAATAATAATAATAATAATAATAATAATAATAATAATTATTATTATTATTATTATTATTATTATTATTATTATCTTCGTCGTCGTCGTCGTCGTCGTCGTCGTCGTCGTCGTCGTTATTATTATTATTATTATTATTATTATTATTATTATTATTATTATTATTATTATTATTATCATTATTATTATTATTTCAACATAATATAAGTACCTAAGCAGTAGAGGTAACAGTAGTAGTTGCAGCTGCTGCTGCTGCTGCTGCTATTGTCATCATGGTCGTCGTCGTCGTCGTCGTCGTCGTCGTCGTCGTCAATGTCTAGATATTAGAATCACAAAGGAGGCGGTAGCTCAGGCGGTAACAAGCAGAGCTGTGAAACCGGTGATCTCGTCTCTGTTCGGCCAACTGACGATCGCTGGAAACATAGGCAATCCTTCACTCCTTCAGGAGTATAAATGGGTACCAGTATAAAAACGGGGTAAGTTACCAATATTAGACTGAAATAAAACCGGCGTGAATGGGACCTGGAATCAGGGATTCGATAGACGCCAACAAAACCAATATCTTCTATTAGTCGCAATATCTTTCTTTGACGGTATGAAACAACTCTAAATGCGTGTATATAATTTGTATGCCACATTGCATCACCCACGTGGCTAGGGTAAGATGTGGTGAGTTAACGCTATCATACTTGCTGACCTCCGTCTATAGATTAATATCGGGGTAATTCCCTTTCTGTAGGCACGTCGTTTATGATGTTTCATCGCCGATTCAGAAAGAAATTTGTCGAGAAAGCCATTATCTTCTGGTAATAGTCAGAATTATATTCTCAGCAAGTGACTTAGTCATACGTGTTCCCCCCACTATGCATGATTTATACAGTCATGATGCACATTCATCGGCACGTGCGTCTTGAAGCTGACAAGCTACATGTTCCTATGTAATTTATATTCTGATAATGCTCGAACGTGAGTAACCAAGCTGGCTCAATTACGTTATTGAATGGGCCACGGGCGAGTCATGGCATAATACAGGGTGACCGAATTGAGGGGTAGATTATGGTCAACAGTTCGGCTCATAAATAATTTTCCATGTTTCCAAAACAAACAAAAACAGAAATAAACATATTAGTTAGTACCATTTTGAACACATGTAAGAAATGTTCTGTTGAGTATTTTGAACATAATGGAGGAATCTAGTTTTAGCTATGCCCCGCCCATCTTTAGCTAAGCTCCTCCCGCACTTCGCCCGTGTTGAGATCGATCGATCACTGCACTCCTCGACTATCAATTTCTAGAAAACTATAGAGGTAAGCTGTTGAATATTTCGAAACTAATTTGACTGGGTACTATTACTGCCTGTGGCAGCCCAGCCAAATTAGTTTCAAAATATTCAACAGCATGTTCATTAAATAGTAAAGGCATACAGTTCGTACAACAACGCTTGGTCTGTCTGGAGTTACGACGTCACAGAGGATTAAACTTCTACCGGCGGGAGAATGGGCCCAATGGTGTTGCGAGAATGCACAATATAGGGATCCATTTCTAGCTATGGCCGCCCATTTCTAGCTCCGCCCACTTTATAAGTGCGTTTGAATGGATTTTAACACGTTGAAGTTTGAATTCTCAGAATCTCAATTTCAATGTAACTACACAGGTAAGCCGTTGAATATTTTGAAAGCAATTTCAGTGGAAGTTGCTTTCGGATATTTGCTACTTTCGTGTTGAAGCTACGTCATTTTGCAAGTGATGCATTTTGATTTTGACGTCAGATACTTGAGTAATGGACCTTTTCAGCATATCCACCTACCATATGACGTCACAATCAACTACGTGACGTGTATTATGACGTCATTAATCTATGACGTCATGAGTGACGTGGATAAGTACGTCACGAACGCTTAATTGAAGACGGACTATGCGTTGTTGTAAGAATTGTGTTTTATTATTTAATAAACGTGCTTAGTTTCAAAATATTTTACAGATTACCTGTATAGTTTTCTGGACATTAATAGTCAGGCAGTTCAAGGATCGATCGATCCCAACACGGGCGAAGTGTGAGTACAGATTAGCTAAAGACGGGCGGGACATAGCTAAAACTGGAAAGGGCCATTGATGGGACCCGTACACAAGGAGTAGACCTATCTGGTTAGTGATTAGCGACGACTATTGCCAATGAGGCGGTCTGTGAATGCCAGGACGGACGGGACCAGGTGCACACACCGCCCACGCGTCAGTTCGTTCACGCCCGCTCGCCCGTCGATTTGTTCATTCGTTCGTTTCTTTCTAAGAAATTACAGTACAATTAAATCAAATGACATTTCCCATCTCAAACCAGTACAGGCAACACATAGCAGTGGGGGTCTAAACGATATCCATCAGCTAAGTAAATGATGGCTCGGAGCCTGCATGACTAAATGTGTCGTACGTATATCTATCTATTCTAGGAAAAGCGGTGTTTAGGATGCGAATAATGATTGAGTACAGCTCGCATAGTTTCTATAGAGACTGCCAGTGCGCCAGAGGCTTCTAGACTTCGTGACAAGAAAATTACCAGATTCTCTGCCTAACACGAAGTGGTCATGAAATTTCCAATTGTCGCCTCGATATGGTTGCCTGATTTGGAAAGCTGCAAGTTGTAGCTATAGGCATGTCGGTTGGCTTATTCAAAACAGAACTCCAATCTGTCGCCCAATTGTATCTGACGTCATGATCAAAGACGTCACACGTTAGCTAACGTCACAATCAAAATGGCACAGCCCCATCACGAAAACCGAAAAAGTCCGTCATTATAGCGCACGAGTTGTATGTTTTTGATGAATTTACAAATTAATAAACATTCTGTTGAATATTTTGAAAGAAATTTGACTGGAAGCTGTTGCTCCCATAGACAACACAAGACCCCCCCCCACCCCCCCCCCCCACCCCCGTCAAATAAGTTTCAAAATATTCAACAACCTACTTGTATTGCTACCTTGAAATTCAGATTATGGAATATTCAGTCTTGACCGTTTCAAATCGATTTTAACGCACGTAAAAGTCGGCGGAGCCTAGCTAGAAATGGCCGTGGAAGAATGACTCCAATGGACCGAAGGGAAGCATTATTTATTGAATCTTTTCGACACATGATTATAATATTTAACACGAGCATTTCTTTCAAGATATAATGCAGTCCGCATTCTTTGGCTCTCTGCTCTATAAAATGAACCTTTCCAGTTTATCCATCCATTATATGACGTCATAATCAACTATGTGACATGTGGGATGACGTAATAATCAATGATTCATGAATGACGTAGATAAGTACGTCACGAATGCATAATTGAAGACGGACTAATAGTTTTTGTACGAATTGTATGTCTTTACTATTTAATAAACATTCTGTTGAATATTTTGAAACTAATTTGACTGGGCGCTGCTGCTGCCACAGGCAGCAACACCACCAAGTCGAATTAGTTTCAAAATATTCAACAGCTGATAGTCGATCGATCCCAACACGGGCTAAGCGTGGGTGGAGCTTAACTAGGGATGGGCGGGGCATAGCTAAAACTGGAAAGGTCCATTCTGACATGACGGCGAGCCAATCTGAACATTTCAATATCATATCTTGTGAAAGCAAACGCCCATTTTATATTGACCTTCGACCATAACCTCCTACTTCTACAATCAGTAGACTTCGATATAGGGATATAGGGGGTGAGGGGAGGGCACTATATCATAAAATATAATCAATATTAGGAAGCGATCATGCGAACGGGGATTTCTATTTATAGCAAGGGTGATCTCAACCCTTAATATATTACAGATCCACCTGAGACGCAACCTGCAGCCCATCACATAAAATACATAATAACAATCTTCTATTGGCTATTGTACACAGCCTAGGCCACTATATTAAACTTGATGAAATTTGGTTAACATATATATAGGCTACTCAACTCAAGTAGAGGCATCCGATATGCTACTCAAATAAGGTGCCGTCGTAACTGTCTGGCTGCAGCAAGCCACTAGATAAACATTTAAATGGGCAATAACTCTGGACCTGCTGTATAATCTGAAAACTATTTTATTAAAAGTTGTTGGTGTCAAATTGTTTTCAAAATATTCAGCATATCCAGAGTTAAGCCCCTTGGAAAATGCAGTCTACAGAAATTCAACCGGCATACAGGTAAACAAATGCGGCACTTGGGATTATCATTCGCGATCTGACACTAAAAATAATCTCCTTGTTACACGGACTCTGCCAATACAAATGTACTTACCAAGCTCCACCAGCACACTCTTACCCATGCTCAACATATCGAATGGTTACCTTATCAAACCATGACGCATGGACACACGCACGCGGGCATATACAGAATCAAATACCTAATTCACCCACTCGAACCCAACACTCACCACATCCGCACCACACCGCCCCACAACACTAACACGTGCTATATATTTCTGAGAGTTTTTCTGATCGACATTCTAACAGGTCATATGCAGGGAAACCTGCACAACCGACCACCTGCCTTTGAAGCCAAATCACATATATTAACCTGCTAACCATCACATACATGAAACAAACAAATTCTTTATGATATACGGAATATTCGATTGGAATAGTTTGAAACTAAATTGACGGTGAGCTATTGCTGCCTAAGGTAGAAACACGTTTTATTGTGTGGTCGTCGTGAAGTGGACCTTTCCAGTTTTAGCTATGCCCTGCCCACTCCCAGTTAAGATCCACCACGCTTCGCCCGTGTTTGGATTGACCGATCCCCTAGCACCCTGACTATTCCAGAAAACTATACAGGTAAGTTTTTGAATAGTTTGAAAAAAAATGTGACTGGGTGCTGTTGTTGCCTATGGCGCCAAGTCAAATTAGTTTCAAAATATTCAACATAATGTTTATTAAATTGTAAAGCCATACAATTCGAACAACGCGTCGGACTATTAAGCGTTTAAGACGAACCAAATCCAGTTATTCATGCTGTAATTGATTATGACGCCATCCTACCCATGACTGGGTTGCTTATGACGTCATAACATGGATGGATAGACTGGAAAGGCCCAGTGAGACGCTGCCATTCCAGGAGATAAAGGGTTAAATAATTGCTTATATTTGGCTCAACAGCTCTCATTCCACTTACTTTCAAAATATTCAACATAATGTTTAGTAAATTTTGCAATATGACCATCAAAGACATACAATTCCTACACTTGACAGACTTTTTGAGCGTCATGATGTAGTTATAAGGCTTAATTATGCTTGTGACGTCAACCTACACGCGACGTAATTGATTCTGACGTCATATGTTCGAGTGACAGATCGGATTCATCTTTTTGTTTGTCCACCATATTGTTCATAGTCCCGAGCAATGTATAGATTAAAGCCCTTAATTACCTTTTTCAACCATTTTCAAGGATTTCAACAGACATTTAAAACCTTTTAATGGTGAAGCCGACGAATGTTGGCGTTTGAAGTTTAGTTGTCTAGAATATGCATACCAAGAGAAGACTATTTTTAAAATTTTACCACTGAGATGACTGGCTCGATAACTGAGGCGGTCATTCCAGTGGTAAATTTCCAAAAATAGTGCTCACTTGACCTGCACATGGACATCCGCTAAGCAAACATGTTTATGAAATAACAGTTGCGCTTTCCTCGGTGTGGGTTCGATTCCCTGTCAATGTTAATGAAATAATGAATGGTTTAGTCATTTATGACGTATGCTCCAAAATGTACTTTTACGCGCTAGGAAGAAAGATTTAGCGAAAATAATTATATAGTTTTATACAGATTTTGCTAAATTCATGCATTTTCAGGTCAATTTGCGGAAATCAAATACTTCGAAGAACCTTGAAAAACACATGGTCACGGATCGCTATGCACTTAGACGTGTTTTACCGGAGTGTTTCCGGGAAGTTCTTTGCCTAATGTGTTACCAGTAATACATAGTACCGGTACGCTTACTAACGCTAGCATGGCACGGATTCCACTTACATGCTATTTTTACCTGCAAGGGCGGCCTCACCTACACATACGGAAGTCGTAAGTCATCATCATCTGTCATTCCGCGGTTATAGGTTAAAAAGATTATACTACGGTTTCACTCGCGTTCGGAGTCATATCATTCATATCGTACCTATAGTACAACTCGTAAATATGTAAAAATGTATCCAAAACAAAAGAATATACATTAATTAGTACAATTTTGAACACGATTTTCTGTTGAATATTTTGGACTTAATTTGATTGGAAGCCATTGCTGCCTTAGTCCGCAATGGCCAATCAAACTCAGTCCAACGTATTCAACATTAGGTTACGTTTTAATTTGTTTTTGAAAACATATTAAGTTATTTCTGAGGTGTACTGTACTGCCCCTCGAATTCTGCTCTAATAAATCTCTGAAAGCGTTGAAGCTTTTTCTAGATTTATCTATCCTTGATTGTAGCACTTTGTCAAAATATTTATATAGTTTGACATACTTACTGCAAACTATATACCCACTAACACAGCCTACAGTCAACCCAACCCGACAGTTTATAACAGTTGCATGTACTCGGCTCGCGAGCAACAATTTACACAGCCCACAATACTAAGAATACTCACAGACCAATACCAAATACGCCTATAGATATATTTTTGAACTAGTCGATGCTTTTATATCTGATATTTTAAAGAAAAATGGCATCAACGCGTGTTTTATTGTCTTTATCGCGTTAGTGCTATCAAGGCTTGGGTTGATACGGTAGGGTGGTGTTCTTAACCTTTTATCCCTGAAATTAAAACCTTCTCATAAAAAATGTCCATTTGCAGACCAAGAGAAGATTACTTTTGAAAAATTATCACGAATGACTGACTCTGTTATCGAGCCAGTCATTCCAGTGATAAATTGTCAAAAATAGTCTTCTCTTGGTCTAAAAATTGACATTTCTTAAGCCCACTCACTGCAGAGTTTTTGGCTGGTATGGGTTAACGCTCATATCTCTGTACAATGGTTAACTATGGGCTTATTCCTATGAATGAATAATGAACGTTTACACAAATCTTTAGGAGTTTCTTTAAGAATAATAAACCATTGGCAGAATATTATTTCTCCCTGTGTGAATTGAGGCGAAGCTTCCCCGCGTAAATTTTATAGGCAAAAAACGACATGTTCATGATGGAAGGAAGATATTTGTTGAATATTTTGACACCTAATTTGACTGGAAGCTGTTGCTGCCTATGACAGCAACAGATTCCTGTCAAATTATATTAACGATATTCAACAGTTTACCTGTATATCGATGTTTCGAAATTGAGACTGGAATTTCAGGGGTTAAAATGATGCGTTGAAAAATGAAGCCATTTTTATGTGTCATTCAGTATTCAACTTGAACTAGTGAATCGTGAAAAGACTGTCTGACATCTGCCAACAGACGCAGCCCTAGACATCATAATGGGTGCGGGAGGAACATTAACTGTTAAATGCCACCTAAAATATCATCTTGTGTTTGTATGGGTGTGGGGGGCATTGTTGTTGTTGTTGTTGTTGCTGGTGGTGGCGGCGAAGGTGGTGGCGGCGAAGGTGGTGGCGGTGGTGACGGCGCCGACGACGGTGGTGCGGTGGTGCTGGTGGGGGGTGGGGTGGCGATGGCGGTGGTGGCGGTGGTGCTGGTGGGGATGGCGATGACGGTGGTGCGGTGCTGCTCGGTGGTGCTGGTGGGGATGGCGATGACGGTGGTGCGGTGCTGCTGCTGGGGGTGGCGATGGCGGTGGTGGTGGAAGGTGAGTACAAAATCCAAAATATGAATTCGAAAAGATGACTTAAAATCAGTTCATCTTTACTTAAAATTAGCATATTGTTAAGATAGCATACATCACAGAGATGCGGAAATGTTGTTATTATATCAACTAACGGAATGACCATCTTTGAAAATAGCGGAAAATGCAATCATGTGGTACCGGTGCAGAAAAATGAAATGAGGTCAACATCACATCAACATGACTTGGAGTAATGACTGACCACTCAAAATGGTCCTCGTCGTTGCCTATACAATTTCATACATGTATATGTTACATTCACATAAGTAGAATAATTAGGTCACTCGAGGTCAAAGCTCTCTTGCGTGTAGTTTGGATGTTCGTCTGGCCATATTCTGCGTGCCTTTGTGTGTGTATATATATATGTGACCGTCTGACCGATGGGATGAGACCATATACTTTACGGACCTCATTTCTTGTGGCCAATATAGGTGATCCAATTGGCATGTGTGATAGCTAGCATATGCGCCTCGATCATTACCAATCTTGCTATAAGTATAATCATAGAGTTTATCTCAACAGAAGTAAACCGTAAACACGTTAATTAAGCTGTCAAACACAACTATCCAAATACCACCTCACACGAAATCCCGATACTGGCTTTGCGGATATACGTTAGATATACGTTATTAATCTAATTTTCCCAAATTTTCTCCGTTAATCCGTTGAGCTGAAATGGCAGTCGGGTGCATAGGTCGGTCATGTTTTGTGAATAAATACAACCGAGGTTGCTAGGTTCATGTGACATATTATCAGTATTGTTGTATACAAGTATACAAAATGTAAGTCGAAATGCCAATCCGGTAAGGTCAGAGAGAGGGGAGAGAGAGAGAGAGAGAGAGAGAGAGAGAGAGAGAGGGGGGGGGAGGAATGGAGGGAGGAAGAGATGCGGTGCGTTTGGTGGTTTGGTGGGGGGGGGGTTGAGAGAGAGAAGCAAAGGACAGAGGGATGGGGTGGGTTGGGGGAGGGTGGCGTGGGGTGGCGTGGGGCGGGTGGGTGTTTGCGCCAGTGGGGTGGGGGTGTAGTTTTAGGTCAAAGGATCAAATACCTAGGGAAGAAAGAATCTGTCCACTATGCACCCTGGATGAAATAGGAGATGAATTTCATTACCTATTCATCTGCGAATTCTTTAGCGATAAACGTATAGAAATCTTCCCAAGAAACTATTATAAAAGACCAAATTTTTCGCAATTTCACCAACTGCTTTCAACGAAGAACAAGAAATTACTAATAAAGATCTGCCGTATGATCGAAGAAATTAATAGGCACTTCCAACGTTGATTAACCCTATACACAATGGACTCGCAGATTAACAACACAACATTGACGAGAATTGCAAAGTACCACCGCCACCACCACCACCACCACCACCACCACCACCACCACCACCAGCAACAACACCAACGACAACGAAAACGACAACGACGACGACGACAACAACAACGACAACAACAATAACTATAGCAGCGACAGCAACAACAGCAACAATAACAACAATATTAATAATAGTAAGGTTTAAACATAGTAGTCAACCGTGTCTAGAAAACTACTCTACCGCTAGATGTCGCTCCATTCAGACTAGTGCTCGAGTCGGACCACACGCTTTTGAACCCAAATGTAACAAACTGACCGCATTAGTGAACAGGTTCCACTGGGTGGGTGCACAAGATTCCCCATAAACTACCTAAGATTCGATCCGATCTGTTACTCAAGTACCTGATGTCATAATAAAAATGTGTCACTTTTTATATGACGTTACAATCATACAACGTAAGCAGGCAACTGCCCTAGTAACCCGCTTGGTGTCCCACACTGGTTATTCAAGATCTCCCCTAAGCTAGCCAAGAACCGACCCTATGTAACCCAAGTATCTGATGTCATAATAGAAATGCGTCAGCTGTCGGCTAACGTTATAGTGTAACGTTATAATGTGGTCTTCTTAAAGATTTCCCTTAAACCAATTAAGAACTGACCCTATGTTACCCAAGTATCTGATGTCATAATAGAAATGCGTTAGCTGTCAGCTAACGTTATAGTGTAACGTTATAATGTGGTCCTCTTAAAGATTTCCCTTAAACCAAAACTGTTACCCAAGTATCTGATGTCATAAAAAACACATCACATTTTAGCCGACGCCAAAATCACATAATGCAAACAACCACCTGCCTTAACAACCAGTTTGTTGCACCCACACTGTGGCTATCCAAGAAACAATAACAAGAAACCTAATTGTAGAAAAACTATACAGTAACACGATGAGAGGCTGTTTTGTAGATTTAACACAGCAATGACTGGTTCGGTTATCGAGCAAGTCCACTCCGGTGGTGAATACCCAAAATAGTCTCTGTCGCGATATGAATGAATATAACTGTCTATTGTTGAAAATAAGGTTGTTCTGTATTTTAGTTTAAAAAATGACTACCTTATGTACAGCAATAACCCATTTCTAAGAATACCAATCTGACATTTTTTATAATCAGTTATTATATATTTATTATAATCTAAATCCTGATGACCCCCACAATATGACCACTATAATTTTAGTACTTTGTTATTGAGATGGCGGTACAATAACAGTAATAATTCTGTCATTACTAATTATGAAGTACGTGTAAATAATAACTGTAACTTTCATAATAATTCTAAGTGACTACTACTACTACAACTACTACTGCTGCTGCTGCTGCTACTGCTACTGCTACTGCTACTGCTACTGCTACTGCTACTGCTACTGCTACTGCTATTGCTGCTGCTGCTGCTACTACTACCCATATGCCATTATGTGGCCTGGGGGTGTAAATAAAATAATCTGAATCTGAATCTGAATCTGATTCGATAAGTGCATACCTGAATATGCATCTTTGGTCATAATACTGACATGCAAGAATGGAGAATCACCAAATTTAACACATCGACTCATATTGAGATGGGCTAGAGGTACTATGAGTTTCAGGTATAAAAAAGGGTCAAATACCTAGGTCACATGATAACTACGTGTATCTCCGAATGCACAGTTTGGTCATAATTTTGGAATGCAAGACGATGAAACTATGCAATTTTCCACATCTAATCCTAATTTGCTGGGCTAGACGTAAATTTGGCCTTAGGTAAAAGGTCAATTACCTAGGTCACGAGGTCACTAAATGCATTTTCGACATAAGTCTGGGGTCAAGTTCGACTCCTAACCATAGTTAGCTATAGCTCACTAGATTCCGAGTCGAACTTCAAATAGTTAACTAGCTAGTCAACTATAGGCAACCGAGCCCCCGACCTCGGTTCAGATGGTTAGTGCAAAATTTGCGTAAATTTCAAAATGCCGGACAACGATCGCTTGCCATGAATAAATGCAAATTTAATTACAAATTAAATACTTCACTAAATAACTTAGGTTTGATGAAATTATGCTTTCCCATTGCATGTCAATGTTCCCAAGCCCCTATTCCATCCCAATTTATGGACGCTTTTTGACGTCTTAGCGGACAAAAATAACCAATTTTCGTGCGTCGAAACAGACGACAGAAAGGGTTAATGGAGACTGGTACCCGGATCCAAATGTTCTGCAATAGTAATTCAATGGGGATCCGGGTACCAATGAACTATAGTTAACTATTCAGCGTTCGGCTTGGCATAGCGACTGCGCATGTTCAGTAAACCATGAAACTAACTATAGTTAGCGAGTCGAACTTGACCTGGAATGCAAGATGCTTGATTCACCAAATCTGCCTCATCCATTTATGCTTTGGTGTGCTAGGAGTATACTAAATGGATGGCTCCGATCTGTCACTCAAGTATGACGCCATAATCAATTATGTCACATGTATGCTCACGTCACAAACGAAATGCGTAATGATTGACATATCTACCTCCGTCGTGAACATTGAATAGTCCGTCAAGTGTACGAATTGTATGTCCTTCTTTGATTTACTATTTAATACACATTCTGTTGAATATTTGAAACTAATTCGACTGGACGCTGTAACTACACCCAGTCAAATTAGTTTCAAAATATTCAACAGATTACTTGCATGTGTAGTTACATTTAAAATCTGAGATTCTGGTAATTCACGTTTCAATGTATATATAAATATATCCCAATACGCGCAAATATGTGGGTGGAATTAGCTAAGAATGGGCGGGGAATAGCTAAAGAGGATCCCTAAATTTCAATCCGTCAAAACGGAGGCTGTCCAGGCGGTATATATCGGCGGGTGTCAAAATAGGCCTAGGCCTATATGATTATTTAACGAACGTTGGTTCCATAGCTAGCGTTTAACACAGCATCTCACCCGGGGAAAGTCTGTAAGCGTCTGGTGTGCCCAAGCTGTGATTTCTCATACCAAACTGTCAATCAAGGTGCCAATTCTTTGACGCCAGCCGTATTTGCAGTCTCACAAGTCACTACAGAGACAGGTCTCTGAAGTGGAGTCTGTACCAGTCTAGCGCTTACAAAATCGGACTCCAGATACGGAATTCGTTAGCATCGTCAACCTCGTAACACTTGTCGCTTGTGCTTTCCTGGCTGAAGAACCTACGTAATTAATAGGGTTGTACCGTTGTTGTCCACTTTAGGCATGGAAGAAATTGACAGGTTTATTCTTTTACTAATCCGATTCCACAGTAATTAATAGGAAGGAAACGTGCTTAATATTTACAAAAGTAAAATTAATATGACTTAAAGTCGCTTCTACATTTCATGTTGAAATTCATTATATGCGCAAGGTCGCATGGCAGTAGACCAATGGAGGAATCCAGTTTTGGCTATGTCACGGCCATCTCTAGATAAGATCCACCCACGCTTTGCACGACTTGAATCTCACTTTCCAGTAACCATGCATGTAAGCTGTTGACTATTTTGAAACTAATTTGACTTGTCGCTGTCGTTGCTCATGACAGCAACAGCGCCCTGTCAAATTAGTTTCGAAATAGTCAACATAATGATGACGAACTTAAAGCTCTGCGTCATTCAGGACGATGATGTCAGCCTACACGTCACGTAGTTGATTATGACGTCATATGATTGCCTGAGAAACTGGACTCGCCCATTGGCGGTTTGAACTGGAATTCAATATGACTGTCAATATTAACCCTGACCCCACCCACCCCGGTCAAGCTTGATCACCAGCTCATGTAGGGAGACAATTCAATTCATTCAGATTCACCGTGCAAAGTAGCAATGCTAGGGGACGAACACGAACCTTATCGCGCGCGCATTGCATGTGCATCTTTATGACTTCCAACGTGAAATAATGCAAGCGATTGCATGCATATCGGCGTGCGTTTCTATGACGACGACTCGTCAACGCTATAGAGGATGTCATTGTCACTTCGATTAACAGCCGACGATCTTCTCTGTGTGTTTTGTGTGTGTTGCATTGCGTTCTATTGGTGTCGTCGTGTCATCAATTCTCATCTGTCCACCAACATGTCACAGGCAAGGACGAAAGCAAGGCAAGACGTGAATGTGAGTGTGCATGAACACGCATGCTATCTAGAATTTATGGAGGGTGTCTGCACTGGTTGGCGGTGAACACATGGGAGAGGGCCTTATCACCATGGATTCGTAAATATATATAC
The DNA here is from genome assembly GCA_034401795.1 of Chaetoderma sp. LZ-2023a. NCBI lineage: Eukaryota > Metazoa > Mollusca > Caudofoveata > Chaetodermatida > Chaetodermatidae > Chaetoderma > Chaetoderma sp. LZ-2023a. Next base: position 186,646,110 of record CM067369.1, on the reverse strand, counting down.
CAAATAAAAATTTCAATCTTATCACCCGCAATGTAGTGAACAAAATAATGCTGGGATTTTAAGTCATTATTTTCAACATTCTTTCTATCTAACAATCTTTCGCAGCCAAATCCTTATCACTCGGAATTCCTCAGAATTTTCAGTAACTTTTTTAGTTCCCTGTAGTTTTGTTAACCCTTTAATGGTCAAGCCGTTCAAAATCACTTGGCAATGGTCATGAGAAAAGTCAATTTGCTGACCAAAAGAAGACTATTTTTCAAGATTTACCACTAGGATAGCCATTCCAGTGGGTACAAATTTTCAAAATTAGTCTTCTCTTGGCCTGTAAATGGGCGCTCACTGAGAAAACCTGTTGGATTTTCTTGATCAATCTTGACAATTAACACGATGAAACGATTAAGACTGTAATATCTTTAAACTTCTGAGTTTGAAATTGTGCATTATTTTTAGTTTTCTCCCCATTTCCAATCGTGTGTTTTGGGTGGGAATTTTCGTAAAACAACACATTAAATTAGTCTGACCTATTAATTTGCCCTATAAATAATTATCCGCATCCACCCATGCTCCCAGCCCGACCTGCTATAATGAATGAACAGCGAAAGATAGCACGCTGCATGTTCCGTTCATGGCTGGTGTAAATATTTGAGTTAGACGTGTTAACCCATGCACTCTATACTAGTGGTTATATTTCGTAGTTACATAGCGATCAATCATTCAGCCTACATTATCATGGCGTAGCGGTGACACGACTTCACACGTCCGTGGGTGGATTCTTTCATTCATCCACCGTTCTAATGGATGAATCCAGTTATAACTATGCCCCTTCCATCTCTAGCTAATCTCCACCCAAGCTTTGTTTGTGTTGAGATCAATCGATCCCTGCACTCCCTGAATCTCAATTTCAGCAAAAACATACTGGTAAGCTGTTGAATATTTTGAAACTAATTTGACTGGTTGCTTACATAATAATGACGTAATAAATAATAATAGGCTAGTAAGTCAGTCATACCATTAAAACAATCGCACATGAAGCTGTATCATACATCTCCACAGAAAAATGAAATTCGATGATCAATATGATTATTACCGTTGACCATGGCATTACTGTTTGGTATCAGTGACCCGTGCGGGATAATTACGCTGTGTCGTTGTGAAGTATAAAGCTAATCGGTGCATGGGCGTTGCCTTGGCAAAGCCCGCCACTTAGGTAGGTTATTTCTAATGAAATATATAGGTACTATACCATATAGTCCAGGTGCAAATGTAGCATCTGCTTAATTGTACAATTCACTATCTGCACCACCAAGTGAGCGTCGCATGCATAGCGTGCATAAAGCGATAACCCTTATCACGCCAAACTGACCAAAAACGGCATGTGCGAATGTTTTAGGGTATTCCCCTTTTAAGCCAAGAGAAGGCTGTGGTTGTTTTTTTTTTAATTTACCATTGGAATGCCTGGCTCGGTAACCGAGCCAGTCATTCCAGTGGTAAATTAAAAAAATTGTCTTCTCGTTGCCAGCAAATGTGCATTTCTATGGGAAATAAAAAATTTTGATTAAACAAATTCTAGGATTAAAGGGTTAATTTCGTGTCTTTATCATTATACCGCGCATGATCCGTGCAGTAATTAGCATGATACTTTGATATTATGAGTTCACCGAGGCATGATTAACACGTGGCCAGCGATTCTACCATTAACTGCACGCCGATAACTGAAAACTGTTCTTCTGCAATATGCTCGTCATTCACAGGGAGTCCATAACCAGATTATCAGAGACAGGCGTATAGTTGGTGGGTAACGTCCGGCACTAATAAGAGTAATTCGTCTCTTCATAACCCACGGGCCTCTATAAACAGTACAGCTAAGAAATAAGTTAATTGTTTCCAAAGCAGAAATAGAAACACGTTAGTTAGTAAGCAGTACTGTTAAATATTTTGAACATAATTGGATTGTCAAATGTCGTTAAATCCAATTAGGCTTAGTAGGCCTATATGTTCAAAATATTCAACTGGACGGTTTCCTTTGTGTTGGAAAGAAATTAGGTTATTTCTGAGCTGTAGAGTCTATTGTAACTAATAACGGCCATGATTATTGTCCACATTAACACGTTTATTTCTATAGATATATTAGCAGCATTCTATAGCTTAACTGATGCTGATTAATATTTTAGGAAAAACTGATTGAAGTCCAAGTCATTAACAACTCACCGACTTTCAATAAATTTGTTTGAAAAATATTCAACGAATTTTATCATTATTTTCAATCATATTACTAGCTAGGTTCCTGGGTATGTAGAGTGCAAATGGGTTGCGTTAGCGCGCTAGGACAATCAATTTGTATAATTCGATTACTTAATACAAGGAATTAGATTTGGTGGCCATTGTATCCAGATATTGAATGGATTAAGAGGGACAGATCTCATTTACAATTAATACTTTTACACGATGCTAATACGATTAATTCCAAGACTCTGTCTTGAGCCTGGGTTAGTTAAAGCATGTAGCCTATAACATGGCTTTGTGAACAATATGCCTTAGCCCATAACACTCTGTCAAAATTTTTAATTTTCAAATTAAATTAAAAGATGAACTGGTGAACCAAAATTGAAGAAAAATGTACACCAGTTTCTTTGCTATTGAAATAGTAAAAGATAGAATATTGGCATCAGAGTGGTAATGGTTAAACATCGACCAATAACAATAATTAGTATCTATTGTATTGGCAATGCAATTTGGAAATGAAACGAATTGCTTTGCCATTAGCATGCATTAGTTATTCGGTATCCCTATATATTTCAATGTTCTAATAGTTAAATATTGATGGATTTTCTCTTTCACATTAGAGTACGCTAAGTACAGCGCATAAATAAGTTAATATGTTTCCGAAACAAAAGAGAAACATATCAGTTAGACCCTAGTACCTTATTTTGAACACGATGTAAGAAATGGTCTGTTGAATATTTTGGACTTTAGTTAATTGGAAGCGATTGGCTTCCAATTACATTAAGTTCAGCATATTCAGTAGCATGTTTTATTTAGTTTTTCAAAGTTATTTCTGAGCCGTGTTGTAGGCAGGTATGGTCGATATTCCAGCTGTGAAAGTAGTGTGCGTGTGTTTCACAGTAGTGTACGGGTGGGTTGTAGGCACTTCAGTTGCCTGTTGAAGTATTTATGTGTTTAGTTCCTAACCAGGGAAATAATTTGTTTTGTCATAAATTACAAAATTTATCGCAGGAACTCTACCGAATATGCATTCTAATATTTTGCGCTTATTGGCTTTTCTTGAGTTCCGTATATTTATACCCCCATTACCATATGTCGTTCATTAAATTTCAGGCTCTTACATCACCCACCAACCCCTCACTATCTCCACCTTCAAAAAACTATTACTCGATTAAAAATAATACATATCGTTACCCAATTTACTATGGGTAAAACCTCACCATCATGACATCACACACACACACAAGAACATGGTTAAAGTCATTCTGTAACAGCTTTCAACGTAGTTAATAACACACATGCTGGTAATTGTAAAAACATATTTAAAAGCTGGTAATTTAGGCTACACGTGGTATATAAAACACCAGCCATTAGTTTGTGGCACCTATTAAAAAAATTAATCAATGCGTCAATTCACCTTCCCAGAGTATCCATTCATCATCAGACCTCGTGTGACGTCATAATCAGCTCAGCGCGTGTATGATGACGTCATAATTATTACGTTACAAAGGGTTCCATATAGACCGTCAGCAAATCTCAAATGGTCCGACACGTTGTATGAATTGTATATCTTTGTAATTCTTTGCTATTTAATAAACATTCTGTTGAATATTTTGAAACTAATTTGACTGGGCGCTGTTGCTGCCTTAGGCAGCAACAGCACCCAGTCAGATTAGTTTCAAAATATTCAACAGCTTACCTGTGTATTTTTTTGGAAATTGATAGTCAGGGTGTTCAGAGATCGATCTATCCCAACACGAGCGAGGTGTGGGTGGAGCTTAGTTACAGATGGGCGGGGCATAGCTAAAACTGGAAAGGTCCATTATAAAAACATATTTAAAAGCTGGTAATTTAGGCTACACGTGGTATACAAAACACCAGCCATTGGTTCGTGGCATCTATAAAACAAATTAATCAAAGCATCAATTAGATGGTTTACACGTGTTTCCGGTTCTGACGATCTACAGTACGGCGCATAAATAAGTTATAATGTTTCCAAAACAAAAAGGTAAACATGGGCAGAAATGTCTTCCAATCCAATTCATGACATGAATCCATTTCCTCGCTCAATCATATGACGTCATAATCAACTATGCGACGTGTATGCTGACGTCATAATCATGACGTCATGAATGATGCGATTAAGCCCATATTTAACGCTTAATAGTCAGACACGTACGAATTGTATGTTTTTGCTATTTAGCCTAATAAACATTCTGTTGAATATTTTAAAACTAATTTGACTGGGCTCTGTTGCTGGCATAGGCACCAACAGAACCCAGTCAAATTAGTTTCAAAATATTTAACAGCTTACGTGTGTAGTTTTCGGGAAATTGACAGTCAGAGAGTTCAGAGATCGATCGATCACAACCAAGACGAGATGTGGGTGGAGCTTAGACAGAGATAGGCGGGGCATAGCTTAGCCTGGAAAGGTTCATTATGTTCGGAATATTCAATAGTACGTTTTTGTTTAGTTTGGAAACATTTTAAGGTATTTCTGAGATATACCATGCCGGTATCTATCAATAATAATTATCACAACCGCTGGCGCTGTGGTTGAGATAATAACCTAATTATCGGCAGAAAGTCAGAATTGCAGGTTATTATTACCATGACACATGGATAGTGTCTCTAGGCCTAGCTCTTCTTTCAGATTATAATCTAGCTAGCGAAACTACACATTTGCAGCAACGTTGCACAACTCGTTCATTTATAAATCAATAATAACCGCATACTCGAGCAATTGTTTCGTGAATGATTCATGCACGTTCTGTCGGTATATACATGCAGGATTTTTCGCTAAAATCCAAAACCAGGGTACGTACTTAGATTATAGCACCCGCGAGCGTGTATGCGGCACAGTACAGCTTATAACTAAGTTAGAATGCTTCCAAAGACAAAAAAAAACCCCACAGAAACACGTTAGTTAGTAGGAAATGCTCTGTATAATATTTTGAACATAATTCATGAATCCATTTCCTTACTCAATCACATGGCGTCATAATCAACTACGCGACGTTTATGCTGACGTCATAATCATGACGTCATGAATGGTTTGATTACGCTCGTATTTAACGCGTAATAGTCCGACAAGTTGTACGCATTTTATGTATTTTGCTATTTAATAAACTTGCTGTTGAATATTTTGAAACCAATTCGACTGGGCTCCGTTGCTGCCATAAGCAGCAACAGCACTCAGTCGACTTAGTTTCAAAACATTCAACAGCTTACCTGCATAGTTTTCTGGAAATTAATAGTCAGTGAGTTCAGAGATCGGTCGATCCCAACACGAGCGTGGTGTGGGTGGAGCTTAAATAGTTATGGGCGGGGCATAGCTAAAACTGGAAAGATCCATTGGACACTGTCTTCTAATCTGATTATGTTCAAAATATTCAACATTAAGTTTTATTTTGTTTTGGAACCATATTATTTAAGTTGTTTCTGGGTTGTACTGTATAGGTTCATTATTCCATTTCACTGGACATTGGATTGAGATTATATAGCCACAGTACATGACAGAAATAATTTCTTCTAAGTATTACCAAGAAAATAGACGAGACGGGGTCGGGTTAAGGACATGATGGGCCTGCAGCAAACTTATCTAAGAGGGTCTATTGCTATGTATGTTTTCTATTTATTATATTAGATATATATGATTTTTATTCTGAATGTGAAAACATGGATACAATGCAAGACAAATAGTGGACATTTCCAGTTTTAGCTATGCGCCGTCCATCTCTGTAGCTAAGCTCCACCCACACCTTGTTCGTGTTGGGATCGATCGATCCCTGAATTCACTGATTATCAAGTTCCAGAAAACCATACAGGTAAGCTGATATAACTGGGTGGTGTTGCTGCCTATCGCAGCAAACACCACCCGGTCAAATTAGTTTCAAAATATTCAACATAATGTTTATTAAATAGGAGACATACAATTCATACAAAAACGCTTAGTCCGTCTTCGATTATGCGTTCGTGACGCTCTTATCTACGCCATTTATGATGTCCTCGTTTATGACCCCATCCTACACATCACGTAGTTGATTATGACGTCATATTATGGATGAATAAACCGGAAAGGTACATTTGAGATTATACATGTGTGATTTGCTCCTGTTGCAATTTTCCATTTAGCCTATTTTGTGAGTTGTAGCCTATATCATGTTTTTCTTGCTGGGACACAGGCGTCAGAGCGTATATTCTCCATCCCCAAATCCCCCTTTGCTAATCTGTCGCTGAGACTAAAGAAGAATTCATTTAAAATGTAAAAACTATCACATAAATGAAATATAAATGCAATTAAATACTGCTGTGTGGGTAAGCGAATGCACGAACTGCAACTCTTGTTAGCCAAAAGAGCACAATGAGATAAAATCAATCCTTTGTCATTGGATCTATTACAGATTTTGGGTCCTAAACCCAGATCCCCAGACCATCGCGGGGTCTATTCTTGACAACGCATGCTACTGGGCTTGGACTGGACCAATACCGGGCACACAGCCAGGGATTGGGCCAGTATGAGTCCACAACATGCGTAATCATGGATAAATCTATAACTCAACTGTGGAGGTTGATAGGACTTTTATAGGGCGGAGAATCAGAGAACTCGGGCCAGCAAACATACGGATAACTGCAACTTGCCAACCAAGAACACACGCGTCAATTATAGTGATGGCGACAATCAACGCACTGTCCCATGGTCCACATGTATGTTCAATCAAATAGTTCTGTGACTATTTACAGACTCTAATCTCCACAGACAACAGGAGCTCTGAAGAAATCGAACTATAGATCTGGAATACACGCTGTGGATACAGAGTCGGGAAAGGATTATAATGGACGAATTCAAATGCCGAGTTTATTTGCACATTGACTTAATCCAAATAAACCAGACATGGTAATTGTGGATCGGGGTTATGTGTGAGGTGTGGATGGGGTGGGTGGGGTGTGGTGTGGCATGGCATGGCATCCCGGGATCTCGCAGGTTAGGCCCGTTTTATAAGTCGAACTTTCTGTCGCGCCGCGCTAATGACGATTGGTTGATTTATGTGGTGGACTCTGTCATTTTCAGGCAGATTTAGCTGGCACGGCACAAGAGAAGTCCGACTTATAAATAGGGCCTTACTGACCATCGAATTGTAAGGTTACTTAATATCCAGTTCAATTTTGAAAGACAAAGCAACAAGCCAGCCAACAATAGCATTCAAGAATATTGTGGTTTTTCGAATTTGCAACACCTTCTGTTAATCGTTGATCGACTGACTGACTGACTGACTGACTGACTGACTGACTGACTGACTGACTGACTGACTGACTGACTGACTGACTGACTGACTGACTGACTGACTGACTGACTGACTGACTGACTGACTGACTGACTGACTGACTGACTGACTGACTGACTGACTGACTGACTGACTGACTGACTGACTGACTGACTGACTGACTGACTGACTGACTGACTGACTGACTGACTGACTGACTGACTGACTGACATATGGACAAATAAACTAAATATACTAGATGGACATAATAGATGGACATCCTGAACATTTGCGGTATGTTATGATCCTAAAAATATGTGCCTTGCTTCATGAAAGACTTATGTAGACTACTAGATTCCAACCCCTGTAGTGATTCATCGCAAAAGCTAGATTTTAAAAAGAAAGTTAACTGAAAAGGAAAATATTGCAACTTAACTAAGAAAGCATAACAACCTAGCAAAGACACGGATCAAAACCAAAGATAGTTCACCGGATAAATCTTTCTTGCTCGTTCAAAGTTAAAGCAAATCGCGACAATAGTCTCCCAGAATTTAATAAAGTATTATATTATTCATTACAAGGGCTATACAAAGAACGTTGCACAGTGTTTCACAACATATTGTACACAGAGTTTGTCTTGGAATTGCGGGAATTAGATTTCCTGCTATAACGCAGCTTACGAGACCTGTACTGGGCCAATACCGGGCCACATTGGCCCTGTATTAGCCCAGTATCCACCAGTAACCTGAATTATCGTGTTATAATTATACGCTTAAGGCCATAACACACATCATGTTCTACCGGTGATTAGGATCAGGTTCTTGAACGCGGCAAAAAGCTCGAATACAGCAGGTATGTATATATGTAGGAGGGAGGATAAAAATAGTAGCCACATTAGTACAGTAGTAAGCCTCTGACTGAACGATATAATCAGATTACTGTGTAGTCTGTACACGCCATTCTGTCTTACCAAATGTTGCCACCGGGTTACATATAGCGCACCTAACTACCGTACATAGGAAATGACTGTACCTTAGTGCCCCCCCCCCCACCCCACAACCACCACCACCAACACCCCGCCCACCTCTTCCGTCTCGTCCCCATGACACTCTCCCCAACCCTCATCCACCTCGTTCCCTCCCTCCCTCCCTCACACACCTTTTTGCTCAACTTCCGACTAGAGAGATGTAGTTGAGTCGGTGGATGAAATTGTCAAAACTAAATTAATAACTACAACAAAATCTGTAATAGTTTATTCCATCCTACATTATCAAATATTATCTATAAGGCATCTAGTTGTAGACCAACGCCTTCCCTCCCTCCCACTCCCCATCCACGACCCCCCCCCCCCCACTCGCTCCTCTCTCTCTCTCTCTCTCTCTCTCTCTCTCTCTCTCTCTCTCTCTCTCTCTCTCCCTCTCTTAAACACTCACCGCTGGATGTAGTAACAAGGCATGCGGCCAGGATCAGCAGCACAGCAGCAGGCCAGTAAATCCGAATCAGAGACATAATAATCCAGTAGTCATAATCCACCGATCATAACGAATCCAGATTATGGTGGAGCAAGGGGCCACCTGGATACTCGGAACACGCCACACCAAATTATAAGGACAACACTGTTGGGAATCAGAAATGATGAACCTATCTTATTTTTTTAGCAGAAGTTAAACTAACTACCAATCTAGTAATATTCCTCCTACATTAGAAATCCAGCGATGAATAACGAATAAGTCAGGAAAAAACATCCCTAACATTCACTATAGGATCTTGTTACCCTTTATCAGAGCTTGGTATGAACGACATGAACGAAGCACCACGAGACTCGACTCGAACGCGACGAACAACTGGCAAGTAGACGATAACGCTGCAGCATCAGCAGCAGCAACGGCAAAGTAGCTAGCCCGAAGAACGCTCGTGCTCATTCAGTAATTCTGATCTCGCCTCCTCGCTGTTGGCGAAGTGGTGGTGTGTTGCCAACGCGTCTGCGCTCGTGAATACCCCATACCATGTTGCAGCAACCATGAGGGAATTATCGGTTACTTTATTAAGTTGGCTCACTGCACGATCCTTTCAGTTTCCTCCTGAAGCCATCTGCTAGCGGTCAATCAGAGATGAGTACCAGGTTAAGGTGGGTGGGTGTGGAGGGGTTGGGGATATACCGGGGTTGGGGGATATACCGATGGACGCTCGATTAATTACGAAATCTCACACCGACAAGGCGCACCTTCACGTATTCAATGGTCAGTTTTAATACAGGAGTAAGTATAGCATATGAAATCACACATTGTAATGTACAAACTCAAACCAATCGCGAAACCGCTATCTTGCTTCACCAATAAAACACCGTTTTATAGGAACTCGTGCAACTAATATTGATTGATCCATTTTTTGGTACCTATAACCTATTTTGAAAACAGTTTTTCTGAAATCCGTTACTCTGTAGTACCGTATGTGCTATTATAGAATGAGATTAGAAGTACGAAACATTCGCGCGGAAAAATAAAAGTCAGATGGCGTTATTGTATTTTACAGATAACATGTCTAGAACAGTCACTTCCCTTTGGAGCCAGATGGCAGTGTGTTATTAAGACAGGTCGTCGTAAGTCCACCTGTCTTAAGGCCCCACCGTCGTTTGGCTTCAATACGGTAGCTATTTACCGCAGCGAATGAGTTGAATTAAGCGACCAAGTGTCTTTAATGGTAATTTTAACGGCCTTCTAAAATTACCGTTATAAACAGGTTTAATTGTACAATAAAATATCATTGCGTCGGATATTATAACGCATTCTGTCATTTTTTGCAATTGAGCCATCTTTCCAAAACAGAAACAGAAACATGCTATTAGAACAGTTTTGAAAAGGACGTTAGAAATGTTCTGTTGAATATCTTTGACATAATTTCATTAGAAGCCATTGCTGCCTTAGGCAGCAATGGCAGGCATCCAATCAAATTAAATCAAAAATATTCAAAAGTACGTTTCACTTAGTTTTTGGAGATATGCTAGGGTTTTTTCCAGCTTCACTGTAGCTTACGGTGCGCATTGATGCAAATCCATCGGCTATTTAGTTTTCTAGCAATAATTAACAGTTTGGAAATACACGGCAGCACCTGATTGACATCCAATGCATGATTCTATCAGAGTGCCCTCATGGGAATATTTATCTAAAAAGAGGAAAGCCAGAGTATGCCTAATGGCCACTCGAAAAGCCAACTTCACGTTGAAACATCACGTTGCATTTGGTTAGAATTAATTAATATTGATTAATAAATTGAACATGATGGGATTTTGAGAATTACGCACTTTTTGTCGAGAAACGTTAACTGTTAAACTGATATAAATCTCATCTCTAATTGTGTATTGTACTGATAGATTATCGTATGTGGTTTACAAATCATTCACTCCCCGGCGAATCCATTTGTCTTTATTGTAATTCTTTGCTTTTAGCATCGCCTTAATATTGAACCGTGGTCACCGCCATTTTGTTTCCTGAAGCTATAGTATGTGCATGGTTTCATGATGGTACGAAACAACACATTACTTATTATGTAATACTTATCAGGTTGAAAATTTTGAAATTAATTTGACTGAAACATCTTCCAGTCAAATTAGTTTCAAAATATGCAATAGCTTATCTATACTGTACTGATTTTAGAGTACACAAGATCTAGACCTCGGCCTTTTGCGTGCAAAATCCCCGAGAAACGGCATATGTTTTTTTCTGATTGGATGAAAACTAATTAATGGCCGCCTTCATGAACACGAGAAATGTATCAATATCGAGCTATTAAAACCTGTATATAGTTTCTTTAGCTCCATGGTAAAGAACTAACAGATGGCATGCATATTTTTTGTATGGCATATTGTATCACCCGAGTGGATAGTATAAAATCATGTGAGAATTCCTTTAACCATGTAATGCCTAAATTTATTCAAGAACATCAAAATATTTGCCTATTGAATGTCCATTTGCAGGCCAAGAAGACTATTTTTGAAAATTTACAACTGGAATGACTGGCTCGGTTACCGAGCCAGTCATTCCAGTTGTAAATTTTTAAAAATAGTCTTCTTTTGGCCTGCAATTAGACCTTCTTTAAGACCATTGCCGAGGTCGCTTTTGGCCGGCTTAGTATTGAAAGAGTTAAAGGACCGCATCCACACCGGAAGGCTGAAAAAAAAATTGTCAAAATTGTATCCTTTTAGAGGCTTAAATTGTGTAGCTCAATGACCTAATGAAACGAAATAAATCTTAACATATGATTTCATTCTGTATAAATTAATGTAATTTCTATTTTTGAAGTTGAATTATGGATACGTATCCTTAATTCAACTTCACAACTAAAACAATATATACTGAATGTCAAAATTGTATCCTTTTAGAGGCTTAAATTGTGTAGCTCAATGACCTAATGAAACGAAATAAATCTTAACATATGATTTCATTCTGTATAAATTAATGTAATTTCTATTTTTGAAGTTGAATTATGGATACGTATCCTTAATTCAACTTCACAACTAAAACAATATATACTGAATGAAATCACCATATCGCCTCTAAAAGTATATGATTTTAAGAATTTTATTTTCAAATATTCTTGTGGATCTTTTGAGAGATCTTTCAACGTAAAGTTTTCTAGGGCTAACTAGTAACTATTGTCCTTATAACTGAAACTAAAATATAGCCTACTTACGAAAATATTAGGCCCGCTGAAGCATTTAGGGCCTACTTATCACCGTGGTCAAAATTCGTAATACCCACTAATAATTCAATAGTTCAAAACGATACAACTGAAAGTTATTACAGTGTTTCTACCTCTAACAACAACAACAACAACATCAACAACAACAACAACAACAACAACAACAACAACAACAACAGCAACAACAACAACAACAACAACGTTCAACAACACTTGTTTCAGAATGGACGCCTTTAATTTGTAAATTGTCCCAGATGCTACAAATTCTAAATTAGTGTAACAAGTAGTAATAATGAAGTCAACGGAGCGGGCTAACCACCAGCACTTGTAGACCGACAAACCACCACCAGCACCGTCATCAAACGATACATGCAGTTCTTAGATGCGTGGCATGAAATCTGAAATTCTCTTATCAGACCAAGCCCATCACGGAATCGGAGATTATAGAGCCTGGCCGGATGAGACTTATAGATTACGTGCATCTGCTAATTACATTTGAAGGGATTAAAACTGCCAAGTTAGACGAAACTTGTCTTTATTAACTGTCTTGCTGCTGTATTTTGAAAACAATTTGACTGAAAGTTGTTGGTGGCTTAACCACCAACAACTTTCAGTCAAATTGTTTTCAAAATATTTAGCATGTCTAGAGAGATAATCGGTGGGCCGTGGAATATGTCGTTTGCGAAAACTTAGTAGTTAAACGTATATAGGTCCACATTCAAACCAAGATGCTTGAAAATAAAATTGTGAAGTTGTATACGCTTCGAGGCTTCACTTATATACCTCAATGTAATGAAACGAAATACATCTTAAAATCACGCTTTCATTCCATATATTAATATATATATATATATATATATATATATATATATATATATATATATATATATATATATATATATATATATATATATATATATATATATTTTAGTTGTGAAGGCAAATTAGTGATACATGTCTCTAATTCAGTTCCATTGACAGGGAATCGAACCCACAACCGACGAAAGCGCCCAGCATCATAGCCCACAAACGCTTCCACCGCACCAAAGTTATGGGCTATGATGCTTGGCGCTTTCGTCTGTTGTGGGTTCGATTCCCTGCCAATGCCAAAATACCGTAATGCCACGACCCTTGTATAACTAATTCACTACCGCAACTTATATCAACTTACAGGGAATGACTTCATCATATATGCTAAAATTAATTTCGTTTCATTGCATTGAGGTAATATAAGTTAAGCCTCTGCTTTAACAATGTTATTCTCAAGCACATGTTGTCTGAGCTGTACTGTATTAGCCTAGCTCGGATTGGTAGACTTATAGTCCAGTCAATCTAGGCCAAAAATATTTTAACCCGGAACAAATTGCAACATAATTTTTTTACCTCGCCCAGTGTATAGGGGGCCATCATGTACAACATATCAAAAGTCCTCCAAAATTCCAATAGGGGAAAGGGTAAAATTTGCATAATTATTACCAGATTTGGGCCATTTCACCTGAAAAATTCATTTTTCTTTATTTCTTTAAAACCGGTATGTAATATATGTGTGACTGGGTATTTTTGGACTTTTTTTAGTAATAAATGAATACGATTGACATATTCTCCACAAATTAAATGTATTGTGTTATGCCACTTGCATGAATTTACCTAATACCATCATTGATATTGATACAATACATATTATATTTTATTATGTCACGGTATTGTGTGTTTCTAAGCTAAGCTAAGATGAAATAGTATGGCATAGGTACCTGGTTTCTACTAATTTCATCTTGCATCAATTATTCAAGTCATCTTCCTCAATGAGCGTTATTGAATTCGAGCAACTGAGACCCTTACAGTCTTCGCAGGCGGATGTGCAGCTGAGCCCATGTTTTCTATCAGGTTTTCTTTGATTCGCAGCCAGTTTTGCAGCTGCATCTAAATGAATACAGTAAATCGTCAGGTGCTGCCAGCATGTCAGTCTTAACAGGCAGCATTTGGTGGTTGAGAACTTTCCAGCCCCATTCTGTTGGATCCATATCTCCAGCATCTCCTCTCCAAACTTGAATTTGGTAGTACACGCGAAGACTGTGAAACTTTGCGGATGCGGGTGTTGGTGGTAAATCTCGTGCTTCAACATACTTGGAACTTTTTGCAACCTTCTCCCTGAATCGCTTGTACCGCAAAGCAACTAGACTATCCATTGAAGTGCCATTGTATAGAATAAGCATTGCCTTCTCACCTGCTTTTATCACGTCATCTTTATTCGCATTACTCATTGTAAACACTTCAGCAATTTGAGAGAGTTCTTTGCAGCACTGGATTTTGCTAAGGGATGCAGATTTTCCAATTCCATAAAGCCTAGATGTTGAGTCACAGCCACGGATAGCATGGATAAATAACAGCTGTGAGCACAAACAGAACCCGAGTTTTTCCTTTGCCATTTTGATATTCCACAGTTGGGGTTTCTTTGCATTTTGCTTTGGCTCTGGTCTGAAAAGTAGCTGACAGCCATTCATATCAGTATGGTATAGAAGCAACACCAGTAGGTCGGTATCGTCTCCAACAAGAGCAGTATTTGTTGACTTTGAAGCCAAGATAGCCGTTTGCGTAATTAAGACATCATCATCACCGCTTGCCTTTATCGTTAAGCATCCAGCCTGTTCGAGAGATGAACTTAAGATTGATATGAACCGATGTTTGTTCTGCTTGTTACTAAGAAAATCAGGCTTACTCAGAGTTACAACTGTTTGCGGAGTCAGTACAACAGTTGCGCCTGATCCACGAGTTCGCTTCTTATGTGTTACATCTTTTATGTCTGGGCCTTGGTTATAACCATCAAAAACTACTGTAGTCTTTCCATATTTGCTTATGCAATATTTTACATATCTTTGACAAACATTTGCAATGTCTCTCCACGCTGCCATGGAACACGGTGTAATAGACCTCCTCCATCAAGCACATAGTGGACAGAATCTGGAAGGACTGCATCTTCATTTTGAATTAATTTCCACAATGCATCAGCAAGTGCCGGCTTATTTGCTTCCCATGGAAGAGATGAATTATCAAAGAGTGCGGGCGGATGAGTGCACAACTCATACTCAAAATAAGATGCTGGATTCCCTTTTGATCCATTTGTAGCAATTAAACTGAGTCTTTGAAATAGGAGTTGTGGATCAATTTGTACACATTCATCATCAATCTTGAGAGATGTTTTGGATGCTAAGGTAAAAGCTTGTCTCTTTCTCTGGAACGAAATGCTTGATACACATTGGCCACACATCGAATTAATAATTGATTCTCCAATATCTTTAGCATCGTCAACATTGACTGATTCATGTGCAGACAGTCCACTAACAAGTCCTCTAAGAGAAGGGTCTGGTCCAAATGGATTCAGTTCACTAAGGATTTTGAGAATTTTGTAAGTATCATCCATATCACGCTTTATTCGAGATTGTGTGGAATCTTTGTGTTGTTCACTTGAATCACAGTTTACCCCAGAGAGCTCTTGCATTGCATTACACACATCTGCACATGCGGGCATAGACAACAACCAAACAAGACGCTGAAGTTCTGTCATTCCACGACCTCGTGTTAGACCACCACTTGACTTTACACTTCTCATAAGGACCTGCTCAATAACTAGATCAGTAGATAACCCTGCCCAATACCTATCACTTCGATGAATGACATGATGACCATTGAGGAAGCTGGTGTGTGTATCTGGATGACTGTCAGGTATTTCTAACATCTTTTGTAAATATACATATGCAGACTTGGCGTACAGATTATGCCCAGCGGCTGCAAAATATGGAAGCATCTCACGAACGGTCTGAAGGTGCATGTTCCAATCACCAGTTCGTTCTGCCTTAATGAATTTGCGCAGAATGTCAACCAACTCCATATACAAAAGCCAGAGTCGTGCAGTCCTCTTATCTTTCATGACCACCTTCTCTGAGTCTAGTTTGTCCTTGACATCATGTAATGCATTTTCCGAGGACAATCTTGTAGCTACATACGGATTTTTGATAATGTCATCATAGGGCAAGCCGCCCAGCTACAAGTTTGCCCCATTCGTCTTTTCTCTGCTCACAGGCCTCGGCGATACTACATTGAAAGTCATGAGTACTTACTGGATAAATATCATAGCCACGTTTCTTTCCATCTTGAATTTTTGCAGGGTATCCGCATAGCAAACAATGTTCACTAAAATTGAATGTTGGACTTTCTGAACGGAGTGTTCGCATGGGTGGCGGAGATTGTTCAATTTTCTCTGCGTCACGGGCAATCCGCTTGGGATCAATGAACTCCCGTCGACATTTTACATGAACCCTCTGTCCTACTTCAGCTATGACATCGCTTTCACGGGCTCTGCTAGCATTGTTAATACCGTCACAGCCTTTAACTCGAAGCTTAACAGTTTGTGAGCCAGTTTCTAGGCTCTGGTTACAAATAACGCATGTATCTAAATCCATGTCCATATTCTGATTGAATTGTATAGAAATTTATTCAAATTGTGAGATAAAAGTGCAAATTAAAATGCAAATTATTTTAGATAAAATTTTAAAAGCGAAAAACAAAATTAAACTTACTTTAAATATAATTTTTTTAAATTACCCCGGCCCTGTGCATACAACCATATTTAATCTGTGGTTTGGAGAATTTGTACAAGTGGTTCAAGGCAATATTGCCAATTGCTTACTGTCTTCCGTGACCATGAAATTCAGAGCTTAGACAACATTTCTACTTCGTTTATTTGCGGAATGAAGCAGGTAAGGGAAGTTTCATTATTCGGATAATGGCGGTAGCTAAATATGCGAATTTACCCACTTTCCCATCGAGGGATTTTGGAGGACTTTTGATATGTGACACCTGGCAGTCCCATGAATGCCGTAGAAAAGAAATAAATTCTGTTGCAATTTGTTCTAGGTTAATTTGTAGTTTTACTGGACTATTACTATTTTGTAGACTGCTATCTGGTCTCTAACGCAAACACACGTTACCTCCTTCCGCCGGCCTGTGAGTTCGTCCAACTCCCCTCCCTCCCTACCTCCCTACCTCCCCCTTCTCTCTCTCACACGCACGCACGCACCCACCCACGCACGCACGCACACACACGCCCCCCCCCCTCCATCCCCGCCCACTTCCCTCCCTCCCTCCACACCCCATAGGCAGCAATGTCTTCCAAGCATTCTCTTTAACTAACATGTTTGCTTTTGTCTTGGACACATTTTAGTTTACATATGAGTTGCATTGTAGTTGGCTTAGTTTGAAATGTATTCTCTTTCTCGTTTAGGTGGCGTATAGTTCGTGCCCCTGTGCCCTTTAACACTCATATCAGCCAAAACGGCGTCTGCAGTGGGCTTGCGAAATGTCCATTTGCAGACCAAGCGAGAATTTTTTTTGAAAATTTACGACAGGAATGACTGGCATATCATTCCGTGTGGTAAATTGTCAAAAATAGTCTTCTCTCGGTCTGCAAATGGACATTTTCTATGAAAAAATATTTTTTGAAAGAATTCGTGGGTTAAAGTGTTAACGGTGTCATTCACGATTCTTTTTTTCATCGTGTGTGTTGTAATATTTGAGGCGTTTATATGCTAGTTCCCAATGCTAGGGTCTTTTTTCATCCATAAGCCAACTGCTTATATAGGTTAGGTCTTACGCGTCGTCTCTAAGCAGCATCACTGCTTATAAATCTTCTGATCTTTCCTGACTTGATTTATGTCTGATTCAGCCACCCTGGTGTGCTTGCTGACAATCCTTGCCTAATTCGCCAAAACACGCTACAATTCACTATTGTCCGAATACTGTCCACTTTAGCAGGTCGATACGGTGCCGTGTTGTATGCATATTGTCCTGCGCTCACGAGTAGCAGAATGGGCGTGTCATGTGGATGCCCGAGGCTGAGCGGGCAGAACACGGACATCTTTGTATAGAATTGCACAGAATCAATACGTCCCCTTAATAGCGTGTTTCGCTGAAAACACTTCCTCCCGTAACTGAATTACGACAAAATGTAGGGCCTATTCATTTCTTGCCGAATATCTTAAAATAACTTGATTAAAAGTAATTGTTACAACGACATCTAATCGAATTATCACCCCGAATTTTTATCATGATTAATATTCAAGTTCTTCACAGTTATGTTTAATAATACTCAGGATAAAATGCCTCAAATATTGGCAGTTCTGTACAGTGTCCACAAGCCATTATATATAAAGATCAGAAAATTGTTCAGCTTTGTGTCAGAGCACCGTCAAGTATGAAAGACCACGCTTAATGCCCCCGTAGACACCTGATTGCCCATGTGACAGCCATTAGGGATTTTAAACGATCGGCGATGTCCAGTTTAATTGCTCTGTCTCGTACAGCTGCTGTACAATATAACTAAAAAAAAGTTCCGTTATCTCCAGAACAAAAACAGAAACATGTTGGTCAGTATAATTTTTAACACGATGTAAGAAAATGTTTTGTTGAATATTTTGAGCACAGTTGGATTGGAATTATTCAACGGTATGTTTTGTTTTGCTTTGGAAACATTTAAAGTTATTTCTGAGCTGTACTGTATTAGCACCTTTGTGGATAAGAATAATTATTGTCTCACAATGTATTGATAGGCACGCTACTAGCCCTTTCCAGTGTTAGCTATGCCCCGCCTACCTCTAGCTAAGCTCCACCAACACTACGCCCGTGTTGGAATCGATCCATGACTATTAACTTCCTGAACACTATACAGGTAAGCTGTTGAATATTTTGAAATTAATTTGATTGGGTGCTGTTGCTGCCTATGACAGCAACAGCGCCCAGTCAAATTAGTTTCAAAATATTCAACAGAATATTAAAAAAATAGTAAAGACTTTCAATTTGTACAACAACGCCCATTCCGTCTTCAATTATACGTTTGTGCCTTACTTATCTACGTCACTCATGCCCTCATTGATTATGACGTCATCCTACACGATACGTAGTTGAATATGACGTCATATGATGGATGTATAAACCAGAAAGGTCAATTCCCTTTAACCCGCAAATTTGTTCAAGAAAATCTCTAATCGAAAATATCCATTTGCGGTCTAAGAGAAGCTTATTTTTTAACATTTTGACTCCAGAATGATTAGCTCGGTTATCGAGCCGGTCATACCAGTGGTAAATGTTAAAAAATAAGCTTATCTTTGTCTACAAATGGACATTTCTCAAGACCAGTGCAGAATTCAAAGACATAATTATAATTCGTACACTTGACGGACATTTCGAGCTTCATGGTGGAGTTATAATACGTCATAATGATTGTGACGCCAGCTACCTGTGGTGTAATTGATTATGACGTCATATGTTTGAGTGAGGGATCGGATACCTCTATTAGATGGTTACGGGCGTATTTTGATTGCTTATTAGTAAGTGTGTGAAACATGGCTAAAACAGCAAATTTAGATTTTTTTTATTTGTTCGTTGGTTGTATTCTTCCAGCGTATTAATAAATTAAAATGAACATGAAATGAAAAATGGACGATCTGTTTGATTTAACTCTTAAACATCTGGTGATCAGCTTGTTAGCATCATCTCGAGCGTGTGTCGGCTCGTGCCCGGCTCTCTCCGATGACTCACACGTTTGTTTATTAACGCGCATTGGCGCGTGCTGGCCCGCATTACCGCAATCAATTTAATGCACACGCATGTACCCGTTCTCGTTGATCAATGATTCGAGCATTGGCTCCCGTGTGGCGGGTAGAAGGGATACGTGGACAGTCCCTAGAGGGCGATCCCGAACACGGTCAAGGAGTGCGGATGAGATTAACTTCACAAACACTAAATTATTGCTTCGATTTCACCTCTCTTTGACAGTATGGTATGGACGAATATATAATGTGGTCATGTGGCAAAATATTAACATTAACCTTTTAACCCCCAAGCCGGACAAAACTGCTTCTGACGTGGTCTTGAGAAATGACCATTTGCAGACCAAAAATTTTACGACCGGAATGACCGGCTCGATTATTGATCCAGTCA
Organism: Chaetoderma sp. LZ-2023a; assembly: GCA_034401795.1. Classification (NCBI taxonomy): domain Eukaryota; kingdom Metazoa; phylum Mollusca; class Caudofoveata; order Chaetodermatida; family Chaetodermatidae; genus Chaetoderma; species Chaetoderma sp. LZ-2023a. Next base: position 186,625,933 of record CM067369.1, on the reverse strand, counting down.
TTCCAATGGTATATTTTCAAAAATAGTCTTCTCTTGGTCTGCAAATGAAGATTTTCTATGAGAAAACATAATTTTAAAAAACAAATTAGAATGTTAAATGGCTAAACCAGGCTGTTTTCACTGATCCATTTTTAGTATAGGCCTACGTGTGTATTTCATTTATCCAGTAAACTATGCAATATCGTTATAAATGATCCACATACATCGTGATATATCGATAAATCGTATGGACGAAATATTGGAAAACGTCTTGTCATAGTACGGTGCATAAATAAGTTAACATGTTTTCAAGACAAAACATGTTAGTTAGTACCCTTTTAAACGATGTAAGAAATCGTTTGCTGAACATTTAGAACATAATTGAATTGGAAGACATTGGACAGCAATGTCTTCCAATGTTAAAATATGGTCTGGACACATACGTACATTGAACTACCAGGAGTCCATAGTATTTGAACTACTGATAGTAGGCCTACCAATGAACACCGGTGTTAAATTGTTGAATATTTTGAAATTATTTTGACGGGAAACCGTTATTTTGCGTTAAATCGTGATTCTTTAACGAATTGGGATTTATCGAGATATCGAAAAATCGTACACGCCTATCTTAACCCTTTAACCATAACCGGCAAGTTCCTTATGACGCAAGGGAAGTATTTTGAAGTTCATTTGACTGGGAGCTGTTGTTTCCTATGCTGTCAAATGAGCTTCAAAATGTTCAACAACAACCTATAGGCCTAGTCGTCTTGAAAATGAGACATTGGGTATTCAAGGGCTAAACGATCAAATGGATCAAACATATGACGCTAACACGCTTCATGCTTAAAATTAGTCAAGAAATATTTCTAGGAAGACGGAGAAAACTTGCTAAGATAATTTTCTCTTTTTGTCTTCCAGCTTCATAACACAATGTTAGCGACGGTAATCGACGGATAGTTCATGCATTTCGAATTTTTTGTCAGTAATCGTAGCAGGGACTGGCGTAACATGAATGGAACGTGAATCACTATGTTGTATAAAAAGTGTTTTTGATAACCCGGTAACAGCACCGAGACTCCCCAGCCTTATACAGACTGACCTGTGATTCAACGCGACCCTGGATTACTGATTTACTCAAAACGATCATTGATTACAATCGACGCATGTCCTGCAGTAGTGAAGTCATGTACGCAATTCCCAAGTCGAAGACAGATGCTGGATTCCTCGTTACCTTGGAGGCGGCAATTGATTTGAAAATCTCTGTCGATAGAACAATTACACACGCTAGCTTGAAACGCGAAGGCGTAGTAATGAAGCAATGAACTAGTCCATTGGAAAAAATATAGTTCGACCCCAAACTAATTGACCGTTCCAGTTTTAGCTATGCCCTGCCCATCTTTAGCTAAGCTCCACCTACAGCTCGCTCGTGTTGGGATCGATCGATCCCCGAACGCACTGACTATCAATTTTCAGAAAGCTATACAGGTAATCTGTTGAATAATTTGAAACCAATTTGACTGGGTGCTCTTGCTGCGCCCAGTCAAATTAGTTTCCAAATATTCAATAGAATGTTTATTAAATAGTAAAGACATACAAGTCGTGCAACAACGCTTAGTCCATCTTCAATTATGTATTCGTGACGTACTTATCTATGCCATTCACGAATCATTGATTATGACGTTATCCTACACGTGACGTAGTTGATTATGACATCATATGATGGATGGATTACACACGCCCTATCCTGAAACGCGAGGGCGTAGTAATGAAGCAACGAACTAGTCCAGGAAAAACATAGTTCGACCGTAAACTAATTGCAACATATTTTTGGGCAGAATGCACTTCTATGAGAAGCCCATCACAACATCTTAAAAGTTCAAAAAGCTGCATGTGGTGGCGCTGTGACTAATTTTCAGAAACCTAATATGTTCACCATGCATAAGAAATATGTCATATATCCGCTCTCGGGTACCGTATTGGTCACAGAAATAGATGGGACTTATGCTGACCATGAATGTTGGATGTTTGATTATTTGGAGGATAAGGTTATTTGCATAAATCCAATTTGACCGCTATATTAAGCACTCGTTTCGGTGCCTATCAAATGCATCCGAAATTCAGTGAGAATTACAAGTAATTTACATATAGGTTACATGTAATAGACTTTTCCACTTTATCAATCCTTCCTATGACGTCATAATCACCTACGCGACGTGTAGAATGACATCATAACGAATGACGTCGATAAGTATGTCACAAACGCATATTTAAAAACCGACTGAGATACAACTTGTATTGCTTTACTATTTAATAAATGTGCTGTTTCCATAGGCAGCAACATTACCAAGTCAAATTAGTTACAAAGTATCCAACAGCTTACCTGTATGGTTTTCAGGAAATTTATAGTTAGGGCATTCGGCGATCGATCAATTCCCAACACGGCGAATTGTGGGTGGGGCTTAGATAGAATTGGGCGGGGCCTGGCTAAAACTGGAAAGGTTCATTTGGTGGCTGAGGAAATCGGTGAAGAAATGCTCTTATGGAAGTCAAGAAGGTATATGACTCTGCCATAACACTGCCATGACTCTGCCATCTCATCTAAATGGAGGAAGACAGTTTTAGCTATGCCACGCCCTTCTCTAGCTAAGCTCCACCTACGCTTTGCCCGCTTTGGGATCAATCAATCCATGCACTCTCTGAATCACAATTTCCAGATAACCATACACGTACAAGCTGTTGAATATTTTGAAACTAATTTGACTGGGTGCTGTTACTGCCCATGGCAGCAACAACGCCCAGTGAAATTAGTTTCAAAATATTCAACAGAATGTCTATTAACTAGGAAAGACATACAATTCTTACAACGTGACACAGTATTTAGGGTTTATGACAGACTAAATAGCGTCAATCATGTCGTAATCGATTATGACGTCAGTCTACACGCGAAGTTGTTGATGATGACGTCATGTGATTGATCGATAAACTGGATTCCTCTATTGCCGACTGATGAAAGCTGTTCAGCAAATGTTTTAAAAAGAGTAGAAAATATGATCGATGAATTTCAGACCCGTACTTCACCAACAGCAAACCTCTGGGTGCTGTGTATGAAACTTATAGACATACTAAGCAAGTCGGCGTTTGAGAACAACGTTTACAGATTTCCCGTACTCTTAGATCAACACAACCACTAGTTTAAAGGATAACTAATCTCATCTTATGATAGCTATTCAGGTGATCTAATATGCCACTCGTAAACTCGTAAGTATAAGCTTTTTATCATGCCGCTATAGAAAGATATTTAGCCTTGGAATGTTGCTATGTTGATACAGCCTATGGTAGCTGTCATGATTTACTTTTCAACCAATCAGAAAAAGCCTATCGTGTTTGTCTCGGGATATACGTTCAGTCATAGAGGTGCCAGCTGTAGTTTCGCAATACGATATAAAAGCGCTCGTACAGATAAGCTGCACCGATAGATTATGGTTTATAGATTCCATTTCATTCATATCCTGTCACATTCCCGTTTCTGTATCGCAACTATCCGTTTTGTAATATCGCGTAAATGTTGAACAATAATCGCCACCATCTTGTCTCCTCAAACGATAGTGTGTGATGTCATGTAAGTGCCAATACATTAGATCATTTATTATGTAGCACTCATATTGTTGAATATTTTGAAACTAATTTGACTGGAAGTTGTTGCTACCTGTGGCAGCAACAACCTCCAGTCAAATTAGTTTCGAAATATCCAACAGCTTATGTGTGTGTTGTAATCAGCAAATAAACGCCTTAAAGATTACAACACACACCTAAGCTGTTGGATATTTTGAAACTCTGGTGTTTCTGGCAAAGGAGACAGTGCCACTCTTGCACTCCTTATGTCCACCTCTCTCCCTAGGTGGACCGGTGGGAGGCCGGCTGGCCGACCACATGCAAGAGTGGGAATGGTTGACTCAGGACCGTTTAGTCTTGCGATGGCTTTCAGTCGGGTATCATCCCGATTGGATGACAGGCCCGCCATCGCGGCTGTCTCTGGTGCCAATCTAGACTCCAAATCCGAGTGATCCAGATCAAAGGTTGTGTATCGAGGAGGAAATAAACTCCCTCATACAAAAAGGAGCAATTCAGCCGGCACAGAAGTGTCCTGGCTTCTATTCAACCGTGTTCTTAGTGACAAAAAACACCGGAGGGTGGAGACCAATTCTCAACCTCAAGCCATTGAACAAGTTCATAGAGATGCCCAGTTTCAAGATGGAGACTGTGCGGTCAGTGTTGGCGGGGTTAGAGAGGGGAATGTGGACAGCTTCAATAGATTTGAAGGATGCTTATTTCCACATCCCCATAGCGAGGAGTTTCCGTCGCTTCCTGAGATTTGCATTCCAGGGCAGACAGTGGGAATTCAGGGTGTTACCCTTCGGAATTTCCACGGCTCCTCGGGTTTTCACCAGAGTGGTTCTTGCGATTAACGCATACCTCCGCAGGAGAAGCATAGCCGTCCACACGTACATAGACGACTGGCTGTTAAAGGCACACACCCAGGAAAGTTTATCGGCCAATCTGGAGATTGTTTTGAAGACTCTCACAGACTTAGGCTGGATGATCAATTTCCAAAAATCAGAGCTGACTCCATCCCAGAAGTTTGTTTACCTGGGGATGTTCTTCGATCTAGAGACAGGATATGTTTATCCTACTCAGGAGAGGGTTCAGAGACTCATCTCAGTAATACAGTCAGTGTGCGACAGTCGTCATGTCCTGGCACGGGTTTACTTGAGAGTGCTGGGGTTGATGGTTTCTTTGGAACCAGTCATTCCTCAGGCCGCCTTACGCAGGCGGCCGATCCAGTTATTTCTCATGACGCAGTGGACACAGAGTACAGGTTCACTAGACTCGAACGTGTCAGTGTTGGCGCCTCTAATTCACCACCTGCAATGGTGGTTGAAGACGGAGAATCTCCTGGTGGGGGTTATGCTAACCCCTCCTCACCCTCAGGTAACTGTGTATACAGATGCCTAGATGAAGGGGTGGGGAGCTTGCCTCGAAGAATCCACGATATCAGGGCTTTGGAATCTGGAACAGTCGAAGGAACATATCAATCTACTGGAGTTAAGAGCAGTAGTCCTGGGCCTGGAACATTTCTTACAGAAAGTTCAGGGCAAGATTTTTCTTATTCGTTCAGACAACTCAACAGTTGTGACTTACATAAACCGCCAGGGCGGAACGAAGTCGCCCAATCTCTGTATGATGACATGGAGACTGCTTTGTTGGTGCCTGGATCACAGGATTACCTTGAAAGCAGTTCATATTCCGGGAAGGTTAAATCTGCTAGCAGACTCATTGAGCCGAAGGATGAGTGTTTTACCGACGGAATGGCAACTAAATCAATGTGTGGCGGATCGTCTGTTCGACCATTGGGGGAAACCCAACATAGATTTGTTCGCAACAAAGAAGAATGCGAAGATGACGACGTACGTCTCTCCGATTCCAGATCCAAGTGCTTTCGCAACAGATGCGTTAGCTATCAGCTGGGCGGGAATGTATGCATACGCATTCCCTCCAGCAATCCTGATTCCAAAAATTCTTCAGAAAATCAGACAGGAGGAGTGCCAAGTGCTTCTGACCGCCCCAGATTGGCCTAGCCGATCATGGTATACGGATCTGCTGGACCTTCTGGTCTGCAATCCGGTTTCTCTGCCTCTGATGGACGACATTATCTTCCAGAGCAAGGCCCTTCACAACAATCCGTCAATGTTCCGATTGACTGCGTGTATGTTGTCAAGGAATCTAGAATTAATGAGGGCTTTTCTGAGCAAGCAGCCATGTTTATGGCCAAAGCCAGGAGGGGGTCAACCTCCAGAGCATATAATTATAAAATCAACAGATTTGGAGAATGGTGCTCAAAAAGATGTATTGATCCAATGGATTCATCTATTCAGGTAGTAGCTGATTTCCTCTGTCACCTGTATGATGCCTATAGCCTCAAGCCTAACTCTATTGCTGGTTATAAGTCAGCTGTAATGACTGTTATCCCTTGCTTGGCTAATAGGGGAAGTGATGAAGTAAGTACATTAAATGTATTAATTAAAGGCATGGGCAATCTAAGACCAAGGAATCCCCCGGTGATTCCATCTTGGAGTTTATCTCTAGTGCTTCAGGTATTAGGTGATAAGCCTTTTGAACCACTTAGTTCCATTTCTATGAAACTGTTAACTCTTAAAACTGTAGTTTTAATTGCTGCGGCCTCGGCTAGGCGTAGGAGTGAAATTCATGCCTTATCGGCCGAGGAGGACCGTTTTGTGGTTACAGGGGAAGGCCTTAAGCTTCTACCTAGGATTATTTTCTTGGCTAGGAATCAGTCTTTGAAATATCCAGGTCAACCTATTTTTTGGCCAGCTTTAACTAGATATGATCCTAATTCTAAAGCATGGTGTCTCGTCCGGGCGCTGCTCCGGTACAAACAACGTACTTCGGAGTGGCGGACGGACCAGTCAGCGTTATGGTTGTCATATATTGAACCCCATGGCAGGGCGTCTAAGGACACCATTTCCAGGTGGATTGTAGAATGTATTCAGTTTTGTCATACATCCGCCACCGGTAAGCAGGTTGTCATGGCCAAGGCTCGCAGTGTCCGCGGCGTAGTGACTTCCACTGCCCTATTTAATGGGGTCCCTGTGGATGACATTATGTCGGTTGCTCAGTGGCACTGTGAGTCAAGTTTTACAGACCATTATCTCCGTGACACCTCTAATCCTCTCGCCTTGTCGATTTTGAAAAAATAATTAGGTGTACTTTTTTGATGAGGTTTCCTCATTGCTTATATATATCACAATTAATTAATGGGAACAACCACTTTTTGGGACTGCATCAGCCTTCACCACTGGGAAGATGATGTCAGCAGCCAAGTTCAACAAGGTCAGTCTTGTTCATGTGTTGTTCATTGTTGATTGTATTGTCACGTGACCCTTTGTTATTAATATGGTGATGGTTTGTGTGTTTATGTGGTTCATCATTGAAGGTATACGAAAATGGAGTTTTTTCGTTTCTGTCCTATAGTACATGCCACTTGTACGTAGAGAGCGTATGGGACATTGAGGTCATTCGAGTCTTCCTCCCAGGAAGGGGGGAGGGGGGGGGGGGGTGAGAGCGCATATGACATTCGGTCATCTCTCATCCATCGGTTTGTGTTAGCCGATGTTTTGTCAAATCCTGACTGTGTTTTCACACAGTTTCAGAAGTTTAAGTGCCTTAAACGCGGAAAAGCGTATAGGGAAGGGCTGGTCTTTTGACCTCGCCTCCCTCCCGCCGAATTCCCTGTCGAATTCTGGCAATATCAAAGAGTATTAGGGAGGTAAGTATACTCTTGAAGTGAAATAAACGAAATCAAGGATTTCTTTTTTCACGAGAGAGTTGATACTTACCTCCCTAATACGGACCCGGCCTCTCCACCCCACAGAGGCTCGGTCTTCAGGCTCTTAATAGTTGCATGTGTGTCAGCCAATAAATTAGTCAGAGGAAGTGCTAGTCTGCGCATGCGCGGTGGTGGGGCTGGCATCCGCCGGACTGCACCCTGACTCCCTGCCCAGTAGGGGCACCTAACTGTTTTTATTCTGAGTGTTTATTGAGTGCAAGCCGATATTTAGCAATATCAAAGAGTATTAGGGAGGTAAGTATCAACTCTCTCGTGAAAAATGAAATCCTTGATTTCGTTTAATGAACTTCTAGCAATAGCTGCAAGCAAACTAGAAATTGAGAATATCTTTATATATGAATCCAAAACAGAGGCCACCACCATATAGCGATCTACAAAGTATGAAACTAAAGAAAATGATGATCCTCTTCGTGGCGACGAACCATGGAGGAAAAGTAAAATCCTGGTCTTAATGCTTTGCAGTACTGCTGACATTGATGCACCCCGCGTCTGGAAGCTGTGGATTCGTAGATCAAAGATGCCCTTGACAAAAAGACAACGTTTATACAATGCAACCTGCGTATCCTTGATGCTGCATAACTGTAATAGCTGGGCAGCTCTAAAGGCAGTTCTAGACAAACTTGATGCCTGCCAACAAAAACACATATGCACCATCACTGGACACCGATGGCCAGACAACATAATTTCCAATGAGGCACTATACAAGATGTGTAATACACCGCCGCTGTCTGCGAAAGTCGGCCAGCAAAGATGGCCCATGTTTGACCATGTGCTAAGGATGCCAGAATGCACACAAACACGGAGGGCCTTGGAATTCGCCATACTGGTAGCCAGCAAATACAAAGCCAGGAGAGGGCGTCATTGCATAAATCTGCTAAGCGTGCTACGAGGTGACCTCAAGAAAGCAGGACTCGGTACACTCAAGTTAAGAATGGACCGAGGAAGCTCAAGAATTTGGCTGAGGTCAAGACACAGTTGGCAAATGCGAAGAAGGGCTGATTGCAGCTGTAGGATATATCTACTACACAAGCCGCAGAATACAGTAATCAAAACATACAAACATATGACATAGAGTTGGCATGACTAATAATTTAGCCTTGTTTCGTACGTTAATTAAAACGTGTAGGCAACGTTGGTGTATTGGCCACAGTTACGCTATTATGTATATGTAACGCGCCAATATCGATATTGGTCCCCTGCGCCGTCAGCCAACGGGCGCGCCGATATCAAATTCGATATTGATCGCTGCGCCGTTGGCCAACAGGCGCGTCGATATATCAAATTCGATATTAGTCCGTGCGGCACAAATTCGATATTGGTGCGTTACACATACACCAATAACAGTTCTTTGAAACATTTTCCTGCAACTTTTCATTGGCATTCTTGTAGGGTGTCCAACTGACCCCTTGACAACGCTACATTATTTCCTTAATTGTACTCTGGGTGGGGTGGCTGTGCGGGGGGGGGGGGGGGTTGATCAGGGAACTGCAAAAATATGATTGTGTTTTTGCTTGGTAGGTAAGAGCGTGGAGTCCTTTTCCAAGTTATAAAGAAGACCAATATTTAGCTCACTTATTTCATTCCTGCTAATTTTCATTCCGGATTGGAAAGAGGGAATTTGATGGACGGCACGAGAATTCAAATTCAGTGAGCGCTATCACTTGGATTCAATATCCTCCCGCACCCATGGTCCGGTGTCGACCTCTCTATCAGCACTAGACAATGTATCAGCACTAGACAATGCGACAAGACAAAAATGAAAACTGTAAAATCGTGCTGGCTGTACTGAAACAAAAAGTAACTGATAACAGAGCCAGTCATTCCAGTGGTAAAATAAAAACAAATAATCTCTTGGTCTGCAAATGAAAATTGTCAAATATGAAGGTTAAATGGTTAGAAATTGTCCGTGCATATATACCTACTTTTATAGACACTCAAACAAAAGTTTTGCTTAAATCATGACCGAGTTTAGGGTGGCGGTGGTGGTGGTTGTGGTGGTGGTGGTGGTGGGGGGGGGGGGTGTTGTTGTGCACCCCACCCTCCCCACAAACCATGCCTTGTTAATTCTACCCATGTTGCGATGGACAAAATATTCAGCACCAAAAATCTCTTACGTAATAAAATATAACGATTCTCGGTATTATTAAAAATGGATTTCCTCCCATGCCGCTATTTGCATCCTTGTAACGATGGATGTTGATGACTCATAGGTAACCGTGTTAAGGCTAGACCTGGCGTGTCTAGATTTCTAGCCAATAATGGATGCGGGGACATTACACATTTAACCCTTTAAATACCAATGTTTCAATTTCAAAACAACTAGGCATATACAGGAAAGTTGTTTAATATTTTGAAACTAATTCGACTGTCACCTGTAACGTGTTACAGTCGAATTATATTTAAAAAATATTAAATAGAATATTTCTTCCATCATACATAATTTGTAGGTTGTTTTTGTTTATCTGTAAGGGTTAACTGGACAAATTAATGATAAAAAACAACAAAGCCTGGTATGAATCACTACGCGGTCAACCGCATTGTTAATTATTTGAACCATGGAGACCAGAAAGGGCAAATTATTTAATTATGATATAATTAATACTATGATGACAAGATTGAAATTAATTTGACTGGGAGCTGTTGCTGCTATCGCAGTAACAACTTCCAGTCAACTTAATTTCAAAATAGTTAAAACATTTCCTGTATAGTTGTCTTGAAATTGAAATATTGAGATTTCAAGGATTAAAAGGTTAAACGACTGCCTTGAAGTGGTTACTATCATACATATACTGGCTAGATGGCGCGTACTCATACCCTCACTATGGCGATAGTTGTCGCGACCGCCTATGACGCTCACAGTGGACAAGACACGGTGCAGAATCACTAGTAGGTGTCATTATACCTATTAACAAACGGAAGGGTGACTTTATTAATGGGCCCAACAATTATAGACCAATTACTCTCTACTCAGCTGCCTAGGAAGGCTCTTCACGCCCATACTAAGTAACAGAATAAATGACTTCCTGGAAAATAGTAACAAATTATCTGAAAATCAAGCTGGATTTAGAAGGGAATATTCCACTATTGACCACATCTTCACACTTTACAGTATTTTAGAAATATTCAAGAACAAACAGAAACGACTGTTCTGCTGTTTCGTTGATTTTGAACAAGCTTTTGATTCAGTGTGGCGCAACGGTCTTTGGATACAACTTGACCAACACAGTACTACAGGTAACATTTTTAATGTAATTAAAAGTATGTATAATAATATAAAATCAACTGTTAAATTAAATAACACTCTCACACCCATTTATGTGTACAGGATGAGTTTACCAAGGAGAAAATATCTCACCAATTCTCTTCGCAATTGTAAGCGAATTGGGCTAAGTACTACGAATAAAAACGAAATTCCAGTTCGAGAATTATTTTTAATGTCTGCCATACCGGGAAGTATTCAACCACCGACTCGCCATAGAAAAGCAAAGATGGATTGACATAGATAGAAATGAGCGGTTTTGTCCCAGATGTAATGAAGTTGAGGATGAGAATCACTTTCAGTTTAATGGTGAGCGATATAACGTAGAACGAGAGAAATATATTCTACTATACGGGGATACACTATGGGAGAGGAAAACCCTGAGGATGGGGGGGGGGGGGAGAGGGGGCGTTGGCTATCGCCTGCTTGCACCACCACCCCTGTTCCTACGCCTATGACGTAGCGTTAGATTCTTTGCTTTGAGGAAACTATTCCTTTGAATATGTTGAAGGTGATTGTGTTGGAAGCGGTTTCTGCCCGAAGTATCAGAATCTTTCAGCCACATTTCTTTCAAAATATTCATAGCTTATTTGGATCGTTACGGAGAAAACTTGCGACTACATTGTTCTCTGTGATAAATGATTTTCAATATGATGAAGACAAAATGCTTAATTGCCCAGTTTGCAGAAAGGCTTTCTAAAACCAACACAATTTTCTTTCAAAATATTCTTCATTTTAAATGTATGTTTGTGTCGAAATTGAGTAAAATGAAGTTCAGTAATCAAAATCAAACGGAGAGTTGTTGCTGCAATTCATAGCATTGATTGGCATTCCAATGATTCTACTTATTTGTTATCAAAATAATTAGCGTTTATGAATTCGAAATACGTATTATGTATACGTAATGAGCCCAGACCCACCTCATAAAAATTTAGTACGCCTCCATAATATTCGATGATGTAAAAATAGTTCACTTATTATAACCCAGAATTTAGCAAACTGCGCCTCAGAGCACCTAATTTGAAAAAAATTCGGGAGAATGCCTATGACGCACCCAGCCGACCCAAAAACGCTTCAAGAAAATGCAATTCCTGCCTACGTCTCTCCCTCCATCTCTGCCCCTATCATCTCTCTATTGTATGTCTCTACTATTTAATAAACATGCTGTTGAATATTTTGAAACTAATTTGACTGGGCGCGGTTGCTGCCATACAGCTTACCTCTATAGTTTTCTGGAAATTAATAGTCAGGAAGTTCAGAGAGCGATCGATCCCAACACGAGCGAGGGTGTGGACGGAGCTTAGCTGGAGATGGGCGGGACATAGCTAAAATGGAAAGTTCCATTGGTCACTCAATATGGGTCGGTTGTAATTGGAATAGGGCCAAAAATGTAAGTTCTTTAAGACGAGTGGTCTTACGACTATCCATCTTAATGAACTGTCATCGTGAGGCCCCAAACGTAAGTGTTCGTTATAGACACATGTTTGAATTATAATGGCATTGTAACAAAATCACTCTTAGAAAGCACTGTGATGATTATTTTAAATACAAAAGCCGCAAATCCGATTAACTAGCATACTCTAACAACGTGCATACTAACATATACCATTGATTTTCATTTAAAATTAATTTTCCTCATCAGAAGATTCAACATTTGAACTCGGTGCATTTTGATTATGATAGAATTCAAGGAATGTTGAATGATACTGTTCAGGGATTGCCCCGGAGTTGCAGAGAGAAATTAGGTCCTTATATTTATCATGTGTGATCAAAGGCCCATTTTGACGCAGTTGTGTTACCGCTATAGAAGTTGCATCAAGCGGTCTTTGTTTTTTTGCTTGGTTTTTACACATACTTTCTAAGTTTACCACGAAGCAATCACTATTGTAGTTGTATTTGAAATTTAACATATTTTGCGCCTTTTTGATACTACTCTGATTGCATTCCACTTAATCCTTTCTCCATTCACATCCTTCTAAGTTAGATATTTTAGCAGCCAGATTCAGGGCCGTATTTAGATATGTGGGGGCCCTGGGGCAAAGAATGAGCCGGGTTCTGGGTCCCCTCCCCAGAAATTTTTTTACATCTAGGTGCTCTGAGACGGCCAGAGAGTCTACTTTTAGGGTGAATTATGGCGCTTTCTTTCGTCGTAAAATTATTTTATTTTGCAAATTTCCGTAGTTAACATTGTTGCCGAACACCAAACAAGAATTGGGGCCCCCACACATATTAGATTAGAATTATAATGCATGATTAAGAGTTCTAAACTAATAAAGTTTGCTTTAAATGTCCTATAACTTTTTTTTTAAATTGTGGGGCCCCCTTGCTTGTGGGGGCCCGGGGCCTTTGCCCCGCTTGCCCCCCCCCATCCCTTAAATACGGCCCTGGCCAGATCTTTAAAGTCTTTGAAGTCTTCTAAATTCATTTCTCGAACATGAAACTGTATGTTTTCTTCGAGCCAATCTCACAAGAGTTCAATCTCACTGCTGCGGAGTATATAGCCGCACACCTTTAGATGCCCCTTCAATGGTCGAATTAATTGAGCCATTTTCATTCTGTGCATGACCCATTTCAAGAAAGGAATGTGTTATACTAGATATGTCAAATCTATTCAGTGCTCATTGCAATTGTCTCTGGCCACATATAACAATACCCTCTAATTCACCATTTTGCAAGTTATAGACGCTGAGGCTATAAACAGAGAGTTTCCGTTTATACTAAAATGTGGATATGTAACCATGAGGAGCATTAAGGACTTGTTGCGGATCAAAACAGCTACAACAATATTCTTGTAAAGTTTTTGGTTTGTGTTTCTGTTTTTCCTTGAGGTCTCTAGCAAGAGTTTCATTCTTTAAATGATCATCAAATTTCTCTAATATTTGCTGTTCCCTTGCCTCAGTTGCATGAGTGTATTCTGCACACAACTGCCATTCAAAAAAGCCTGAATGTCCTATAACTTCAAAAAAAGTGCATAATTTTTTTTTCATTTTTAAATTGTGGGGGCCCTGGGGCAAATTTGGTATTGATAGCGTGTTCATAAATTTTCTCGTGAACTATGGTCCTCCCAGCTTCTTTACACAGCTCAATATACAGGTCGTACATTTTGGAAAGCGATAGCTGAGTTTGCAGATATTTTCTAGCCGAGTTTTCCTGTGGTAATGTGATTCTGCGGTGGAAAAGCTAAAAATATGTTCTCTAATGTCATTAAGAACATTTTGTGATGTTTTTCTTTGATGTCCATGGTGCCCCCTTTTGTCATTTTCTGTAACTCCAAGGTTATCTTGTTTCTTAAGGCTGTCGTGAACAACTTTGTCTGTGGTATTTAATGTTTGTAGAAAGAATACATTGCACACCTTTACTTTAGTTTCATTGGATTTAGGTGATGTATATATTAAAGTTTTATTTCTAAGTGATTTAGTTTTCTTGTATTAGATTCAATTGATGTAACATGGGAATTGATGAAATCTCGTTGTATATTTATTTCACCTAACTTCCAAAATCTATTAAATATTTCCTGACGATCACCTAAAGTTAGGGTCTCTTGGCATTTTGAACGGCACTGTTCACCACAACCAGGTCCAACAATTCTAGCCCTTTTCGTTACCCCACGTACACTAGTATAAGCTAATCCAAGATATAGTTCTTTCTTTTTTATATCACGCCACACCCCACCTCTCTCTCTCTCTCTCTCTCTCTCTCTCTCTCTCTCTCTCTCTCTCTCCATCTCGCTCGCTCGCTCGCTCGCTCGTGTACCTTCGCCTGTTGCATATACACGGGAAGGTGGTTTGCTGCAGTGTACGTTTGTTGCAATGAACATGTGAGCCTCTCTCTCTCTCTCTCTCTCTCTCTCTCTCTCTCCATCTCGCTCGCTCGTGTACCCTCACATGTTGCATATACACAGGAAGGTGGTTTGCTGCAGTGTACGTTTGTTGTAATGAACATGTGAGCCTCTCTCTCTCTCTCTCTCTCTCTCTCTCTCTCTCTCTCTCTCTCTCTCCCTCCCTCCCCCCCTCCCTCCCTCTCTCTCTCTCACACCTCTTCCCTCTCTCTTTGTGACGGCAACCCCCAAACCCCCGCCTAACTATTTCTGCCCGCCTCTTAGTATTATTGTCAAGAAAAGGTTATCTATCATAAGCGCAGTCATTAGCAGGTGTTAAAAAATCATATGATATTAATAAAAATGTTGTTTGTTTTGAAAAGCCACCTTTACTAAAAGATTTCAAAATATGTTGTATACTTTGCCGTGGGTATTTTCACTAGTTTTTTTTCATATTGTTGGCATACATTTTCAAATTACACACCACTTATTAGTTTGACATACAACGTGGCAAGCTGACGGTCGTTAGCTCGACCAGCAAAATGTCCGGGAGACGTAACGCGCAGATTTGTAGCGTCAGGTGAAAAAACAGAGGATTTATTCGGCGAAATAGTATATTAAGGGAGATAACGATTGACGTTATGACATAAATTGACTACGCAGAGTTAGCACCCGTTTAATCCAGAACAGTAGTGTTTAGGCGATTCTGTGGAACGTATGGGCGGCAAATGAACAGCCAGCCACAAACATATAATTGCATACGTTAATGACACCCATTAATTTTAATAAATTTTATCATCCATTTTGGAATTTTGACAGATAATTCATCAACTATCTACATGCTCTTAATGAATCACTCACCTTTGAAAACATATAATTAGTTATGATTTTCCTATTAGACATTACTGACTCCGCTCATCCTTTAATACCGGGTAAAGACCCTTGCACAGAGGCTCCAAGTCACATATTTCCTTTTATATGTAACGGAGGAGGTGGTGGGGGGGGGGGCATGAACAGCATTGTTGGCCTCTTATCCTTCCCTTGTTGTTATGTAGGCCACGACTACAATGACTTTGCAATCGTAATAACATTCTTGTCATGGTGGCCATTGATTTGAAATATTCGACCCTATCAGGTAACTAAAGCCGAAGTCGACTGGATATAGAGCATCATTCATGTTCCTAAAACCACTTCCGTAATTGCATAAAAGGTAGATTTTATTTGCTTTATTACGCCACTAATAGACAACGCAATTTAACTCGCATCTGAAAATAACAACCTGACACGCGAGAAAATGTCTCGCACGAATTGGCTTAACAGAAACACGTGTGTATGGGAAAGCAGACAAAGTTACCCGCATTTTGTTTATGCCTTTTTCTATATACCCCATACACATGTATTTATGTTCATTCAATGCGTGTATAGCAGTACATAAATTAATGCAAATTTGACGGATTATCTCCACGTTTTTCGAAAAAAAATGGGGATAGTGCCGTGCAGCCAGTGTACATGCGTGCATGCATGCGCGCGTGATCTTAACATGTAGAATTTGATTTGAAAGGGGGAGGGTGGGGGAAGGTCAACAAACTGATTGTATCGCAAGGCCTCCGAAACTGTTGAATGGAATTCGATCAAATTTTGTATATGAGTTACTCATATGATTGTAGAGTGCATGAGGACAATTCATGAATCCAGTTCCTCACTCAATCATATGGCGTCATAATCAACTACGCGACGTATATGCTGGCGTCATAATCATGACGTCATGAATGATTCGATTAAGCCCGTCTTTAAAGCTTAATAGTTCGACACGTTGTACGAATTGTATGTCTCTACTATTTAATAAACATGCTTTTGAATATTTTGAACGTGGCCCATTTTGGCCTTTAGTCGATTTCGTAAATTTGTATATCTCTGTGAAAAATTGTGTTACTTAACTGTCTTGATTTACTCATGATGAATTACATGGCTGGGTAGTGAACGTACATGTCTGTATGGGTGGTTGGTAATCAGAGAACATAAAACAGCACTAGTGAAATTTGTTATTTCTGAAAAAGAACATATAATAATTTGAAGCGGAAGGCCCTAGCCTTGCTTCGATATAAACATTTTATTTTGATTTTATCAGCAAACTTGTAGCAAAAGTAATTAATAGCAATATCTTAATTTTGTATTTTTTCAGTTTTGGCTTTATTTAAGCAGCCCTTCGGGGAAGCAAGTCAAAGAATTGTCATGGCTCGAATACATCTAGGTGTGAGTGGCCAATAAGGCTAAATCCAATACCAATGCGAATTTTGCAATTGCTCAAATACATCCGGATGTGAGCACCAATAAAAACAACTGAACGAATGAATTTTTACAATAATTTTATAAAGCGAGACAACTTTTCCAGCAAGGGAGATAACTGTGTACAAATTAATTCACTCATTAATTATTTACTTACTTTTGCTACAAGTTTGCTGATAAAATCAAAATAAAATGTTTATATTAAATACATTAGTTAATATTAAATCTCTCTCTCCCCGATATGTATCTCTGTCCATTCAGGCATGTATCAATATGTTTTTTTAAATTAATTTTTTACCAACCTTCAGCAAGGCTAGGTCAGGTTGATATACGTTTGACAGGTGCTAAGTTTTGGGACTTAACGTAAAGTACTTTTAGATATGCGTACGTGCGAAAAAGAGAAATGGCGAATAACCTTACCCATATCAACATACTACCAAAGTGATTAACAGTGCCCAAGAGACAATCAATATGTATATTAAGTACCGTTCAAATGTCCGTTTTGTCGCCCATCTGAGAGATGGACGACCTATACTATACATTAAAACATAAACTAACAAATTATTTCGTATGACAAATGAGCAATAGGTTCAGTTCCCAATCCTTAGAACCACGAAGGCAGAATCAGAATTTTAACTCAGTTTTACATATAATCAATTAAATATTGTAAATGATTTCTTTATAATTATTTGGCTTCAAATGTTCAATTAATCGAGTACATTTATAGAATCCTGTATATGCGTGGTGATGCAGCTGATCCATCGTCGCAGATGTCGTGTGTGTCTGACACAAAGGTAGGTTGGCTACCTTGCTCTTCACTAGTTGCAGATTTCGCAAGACGTGTCTAATTGCATTGCACAATTGTCACATACCAAGGGTCCACTAGTTCCCTCTTCCATGCGAAGTTTGCGAATTTCCAATTCAAATTTAATCTTCTGCAACTTTACTTTCGAAATCTCTTCCCTTAGAAGAACCTTGTGCAGCTCCTCGCGTGTAAGGTCTATTTCATCGTTTGGATCAGAAATCTTCCTCTTCTTTCTTATATCTTGTCGTAAATTACTGGGTAGGGATGGCTCGACTATGGTTGATGAACTACGCGGTGGAGCCGAGTCAACTACGATCGGTGCTGTGGAAACAGGTAATAGAAAGATGATATTAGACATTCACAGACACACATCAATGTTATTCCCAAACCAAAGCAACTTCTACGGTACGGCACCCACGACGACAAAATACCACTACCAGCACAACCACCACCACCACCACCACTACTACTACTACTACTACTACTACTACTACTACTACTACTACTACTACTACTACTACTACTACTACTACTACTGTCGCCGCCGCCGTCGGTCGTCGTCGTCGTCGTCCTCGTCGTTCTTCTTCTTCTTCTTGCTGCTGTTGTTGTTGTTGTTGTTGTTGTTGTTGTTGTTGTTGTTGTTGTTGTTGTTGTTGTTGTTGTTGTTGTTGTTAGTGTACATGCGTACGTAGTGGTGATTGATTGATGGTCTCTACGTGTAGTGAGGCAGATGTATCAGGACGTGATTCGCAGTCATCAACCTTCTCTATTCCGCTTTCAATACCACCGCCCGGTATGCCAGCCACAGAGGGAGCACCCTCCCCAATGATGTCTAGAATAATGTCCGTATAATGACCTTCATTTGGCGGGTTTCCTCCACCTGTCTTGGGATGTTATCTGGCAGACAAGTCCTTTTTGGCTTGTGCTTGTATGTCTTTCCATTTATGCATCACTTCTTTTACCGTCCTGGTTTTTTTTAACCCGATGACATTGATTTCGTTGACAATCATCATCCATATGTCCTGTTTTTTTCGTGTTTGTCGCGCTTGACTTGAAGCGTGACGTCATTATTTTTAGAACGGGGGAAGCCTGGCCGTCAAGCGTTCACTGACGTGATAAAGTAAACGCTGATCTTGCTGGACGTGAATCTTATCTTACACCTTATTAGTCCTCTAAAAAAGAATTGTTTGGCGAAATGTATTCAATTTCCACTTTATTTGTGTACGATATTGAGAGCAATGATTTATTTACTGCTTTCATACCATGTTGGAACCAGTATTCGTGCATCAAATGGCTTGCTCATTGTGTATGTGAATGGCGAGATTTGTGCTGTTCATGCTCAAATAAGTGCATGATGGTATGAATCGTGATAAATTATAACTCTAGACGACTTAGAGAGGCGATAACTGTATACATGTTTGGTTGGGTTGTGGGCGGTGGATGTGTGGGGTTGGTGGGGGGGGGGGGGCTATGGGGGGGGGGGGGGCTATGGGGGGGGGGTTGATAGCAAAATGGATGTTAGTCTAAGTTCATGTGAAAATATTCAGCAGTGTTGTTATTGTTTTAAGTCAGTTTAATTATCCATGGCTGGCAGGAGATATAATATGATAACCAGCTGGGTGTGTCGGATTTTGAGATGGTGGAGCTGATTTGGAGGTGTATATGGGCTGGGGTTGGAGTGAGTTCGCTGGAAAATACCTTTCTCCTGCGTTTTAAGTGGTAGGCCAGCTAAGGGCAACCCCACTGATTGTAAGAGGAAGTCACTGTTACTTTATGCATAAAGTAAATAAACTTAACTAACTTTGAATATATGTTGATCATGTTTAATTGTGTATTTAGTTAACCATTTCACCAACAAATCCCTGAAAAAGTATATTCTTTATGATATAAAGCTTATTCTGTTGAATATTCTGAAAATAATTTGACTGGAAGCCACTGCTGCCTAAGGCAGCAACAACTGCCAGTCAAATTAATTTCTAAATATTCAATGGTTTTCCTGGATGGTAGCATTGAAAATGAGACATGGGGAATTCAGCGGGATAAATGGTTAATGAATAGCTATATGCCCTTAAGGGTTAAAGCATATGGATGTCTATGATTCATTGCCTACATGTACCTGCAACAATGGAAACAATTTACCTGCTCTCAAAAATATTGCAATATTTATATTCTACATAAGACTGGACTGATTGTAAAATTTATTGAATTTTCATAATTTTATTATTTTCCTAGCTTTATTTTACTGTGCTTAGCAAAAACATAGTAAAAGAAACCATAACCTTCACCATGAAAGATAATTCTCTACATTTACCTAGCTCAATTGCTAGGGGCATGTGATTGGGTTATTATTTTATTGGGCCTCAAGACATGATACCAACTGCTATTGCATAAATTATGTGCATGTAGTTACAATAACTGAGAACCAACCATGTAGAGCCTCACATCCACTTCAAATTATGCATTAATCTACATTTAATAACACAATTATTTAAATAATTACATCATTTAATATATGGGTGACTGATGAGATATACTTGATAAAATAGATAGTATAGAAAGAACAATCAATGTTTATCTCAGTTTATGCAAACAGTGTAAGTTCTACAAAATGTTTTAGCATTTGATAATCAGATATGTGTATCTGCAAGTGCCATGCCATGAATTGGTTCAGATAAATTAGGTAGCATTGCCAGTGTTGAATCACTCACTCCATATTAAAACATTGCTGAACATATGTCCCCACATCTGCCCAAGCATAGAAACCAGTTTGTCTTTTTAATAGGAGTGGATTAGACATGTGGTGTATGAGTTTCTAGCCATGCACTATTCACTCAGGAATTGCTGAAAATATATATATGAGGAAGCAAGTTCCTGATAGACAGGGCTGTAGCTCCGCCCATACAGGGAAATTTATAGGCTCTAGATAGCAGATTCAATTTAACAATGACCAGGACTGGTGGCAATTGGAAGTTGTACTAATTCAGTTACCACATTGGTAAATTTTTAGGAATTGGAATTGCTAATTGAAATTACTTTGCTCCAAGAATGACTAATTCATAATTTCTTTTCAATTATTTTATAATTTTATCAACAGTTTTGTCTCCTAACATAGTATAACATATGTAATATAACAAAGTGAGTAGGTTTCGACCCTTTAAAGACCAAGTACTATACGCAGCGAGATTTGTGTTCTGATACGTGCAAATAACGCAACATATACTGACTAAAAAAATTTCATTATCATATTGTCATAGGATACAGATAATTTTGTAAATACTTCGTCGAAAGTGGCCATTTTCGTACCCTTCCAAAAACGAAATAGAAACGGAAGTACTAGCGTCAAAAGGGGATGTGACGTCATCAGAGGGGCCTGTCTTTCTCTTCTCTTTCCTCGATAAAAATGGAAATTTACTCAACTAACGTGAAGATTTCTCGGCATATTTTCCAGGCAGCATTCACTAGAACGAGTATGAACTCATATCTGAGGGAAATAGTGACTCCGGACCTGAAGATGGCGATGATGTGCCGGATTTAGGCGTAGATCATACCAATTTGAACCGTTACCAGATTTCGAACATGCACTAGCAGACGAGTTGAACTGGCATGGACGACATAAATGCGCGACTTCAGAACGTAGACTGGTCAGTAAATTACAAACGAGTTATTGTTTTTTCTATATGAGCTAATATTGTGTTATATCTACCGCATTAAATTATAAAGTATCTATATATATATATATAGGCTGCATGTCAGAAAATAGACAATAATTTGCACCGTTTTGTTTTAGTTTTAGTCAAAACTTACAAGTTGTGATAGGACAATGGTTGCTGTTGTAGTGACAAATACAAAACCTCCATACATGCAAGGGCCATGCTTCATTATTACAAACCAAAAACTAATTAATTGTTGTTTACAAACAGAAAACTTGAAGCGCTGCAAACACGGCATGGGAAGTCGCCAGCTACGCTTTGTCTTACGCATGTTCAAGACAGATGCTGTCCCGACGATGTCCCGCCTGGTTAATCATTTGTAGCCGAGCATACCTGAAGTCTGTGTAACCGCTTAGGCAAATCTGCTGGAGAAGTCGCCTTCAGATCCAGTATTTGAATCCCCTTGTGTACAACCGTTTATACCAAACTGGCAGGGATTGTCAGTACCTAGTAGAATGTATAGCCTATTTTGTTTCCATGATTTAAGCACAGGTGGACATGTATGTTTTTCATGCGCCTTGTAGGCCTACTGTCTAGAAGCGTAAATGTGTATATCTGTATAATATGTTATTATGAATACATAAGATGTATAGATATATGTATCCATCATATCTACATGACAAGTCACAAAAGTTCCTTAACCGGAAAAAGTGACGGTTAGTTTTAAACTCAAATATTTTGACCAACAAATGCCTTACAGGCCTTATACGTCGTAATGATTCCGTAACCAAACCGTATCGGTCAATCCGTACCTAGCCTATTGGAGAGTCCATACCCTACATCTGGTTGATGATGATTTGGGTGGCTAAAAAGGACGGAGAGGCTGTGTCACTAAAACGGACAAAGAAGGTGTGTCATCTAACATAAATCATCATCATCATGATCTACGAGGCATATGACAAAGACATTGCTTGTTATGTCCTCGGTTGTGTTTGTCATCTTGTTTCTTTATTTTTTATCATGCTGTTACTTTTGCCGTGTCACTGTGATAATAAAACTACAATCTACATTGACACTTTCACAGGTAGGCCTACTTACAAAATATGCATAATGTCCAATGCATAATAGCTAAAATTATATTCCGTTGAAGAATTTGAAAACAATTTAACTGGAAGCCATTGCTGCCTTAGACATCAATGCCTTCCAGTCAAACCTTTTCCAAAATATTCAACAGATTGCCTTTATGATTGACAAGGATTGCGATATCTGTAGCGATTTCGTTGAATCGATAATCTACTTTATGATAGATTATCTGGGCTGAAAATTAAGTAACATTTTTAGGCTACCTAATAATAATAATAATAATAATAATAATAATAATAATAATAATAATAATAATAATAATAATCTTTATTTAAGGAGGGTATACATCGTCAGTAAACTGGTCTTCCCGAGGCCCTCGCACGCACGCACGCACGCACGCGCGCGCGCACACATACAAACGCGCACGCACGCACGCACGCACGCACGCACGCACGCACGCATATATATATATATAAATATATATATATATATATATATATATATATATATATATATATATATATATATATATATATATATATATATATATATATATATATATATAACTATTTACAAATATACAAAATGTACAATATTATAACACAAGTAAAATGACTGTTAAATTAGATAATTAACATATTTGTTCATTTTCGATAGATATTACTAAAACAGTATTGCAGAATAATTACCTCGTCGAATGTCGATGTTCGAATCACCGTTCACGCATACAAACGCGCAAGGTTGTACACATTCATTCACACATACACACATATATAGTTATTTAGAAATAAACAAAATATGCAATATTAGAACACAAGTAAAAAGGTGAAATCAATCACATTGCCCATATATCACTATAATTTAGTAATATATTCATGTATATTTGATTTGAATGTCAGCAGAGTAGAAGACTGAGTAATCGTTTCAGGCAGAGAATTCCACAGTTGCGCTGCAGTGTATTTGAAGCTTTTTCTGCCATATTCCGTTTTAATCCTCGGAAGTTGTAGGTGATTTGTCTAAATTTAGGGTTTGCATCATCATTGTTGCTGTCATCATGGTCAGCATAAATTTGAAATCATCATAATTAGCATCATTATTGCTATCATTGTCCGCCATCATTATTACCTTCATTGTTACTTAAATCATGCTCACCATAAAACTATAACTATCATAGGTGTCATCGTCACCGTTGTTAGGCCCATCATTATCACCATCATTACGGATGACTCCCATCTGTCGTTCAAGTATATGGCGTCATAATCAATTACATCACATGTAGGATGATGTTAGAATCATAATTGAGATAAATACTCCGTCATGAAGCTGGAATAGTCCGTCAAGTGTACAAATTGTATGTCTGATAGATGTACTATTTAATAATCATTCTGTCGATTCTATTGAAAATTTTTAACTGTGCGCTCAGTCAAATTAGTTGCAAAATATTCATCAGGTTAGCTGAGGTTACCTGTGTAGGTATGTACCTTGATAATGGTATTCTAGGGATTCAGGGTTCGATCGATTCTAGCACAGGCAAATCTTGAGTGGAGCTTACCTAAAATGGACACGGCATAGCTAGAAATGTATCTCTCTGTTATTGGTACCCCCACAATTATCTCCATCAGCCTTTTTTACTGTCATCATTATCGGTCACAATCAACATTGTGATATACCGGTATTTATTTCAAGCGTTTCAAGCCGTTGCTTGGTGTGAGTGTGCAACATGTGTCACTGTGTGTGTGGACACAGTAGATCATTAGGTGGTGCTTTGGACTTCGGGGAATGACAAAGGGGGTTCGGATTGGCTGCTCATAAACCAGTCAGTCATTCGTTCTCTCTTTAATTTCACCTGGGTTCACTTTCTGCAGAGACCACCACGTATCAGAAATGAGGTCGGTGCCAATGACTCGGGTGTGCGTGTGCCGTCAAGATGTTTTATCCTATTATGAAGAATCATTGATTTAAACAAAGTGGATTCATTGTACCTCTCCGACTTCTTTCATTTTCTCTAATATTGGGCTCAATGAGAAACGATATTACCATCGTAGCACGTTTGGCCATACTTAGAGCTATTGACTTCAAACTTGGTGAGTGAGTACCTCTGGGCAAAAGCTACCATCCATATAATTACTAGGTCAGTCTGATCTACTTTCTGGATAATATAGGTGGCTAGTAAAAGTTTATGCCATATATTTTGATAACTTCATCACAAATTGATATTATAAATTTAGTGATGTGAAATGATGATGTCGGAAACAAGATGAATCAAGAAACAATGTAACAATTGGCGTCGAGTATGCGCATAGAACGCAGTTGTTAATTTCTATTTTCTGGATTATAATCAGTTTCAAATTGAAAGGAATTAAGAGTTTTAAGACACAGGAAGCTTATGTCAATGAAATATGCAGCAGTATTTATTCATGTAATTATTTTTCATGTTTATTCATTTCATACGTTTCTTCATATTTCAGAGTGATAAATTGTACAAGTTGTGAATAATGACAAGATGCAACTTGAAATCAAGGACAAAATATACGCCCATGATATTAGGCCGATAATAAAGTAAAACTTGTCTAGATAGCATGGATTGGCACAGATTAGCAAATGCTTAGCGAAAGATGAAAAATGTAATGTTTATTTGCAAACCAAGATGACTATTTTTGACAATTTACCAATGTATCACTGGTTCCATAAACTAACCAGTTATTTCAGCAGTAAATTTTCTAAAATAGTCTTCTTGGTTTGCAAATAGGCATTTATGAAGAGGACTACTGGTACACAAACACTAATGGAAATATTGCAACATCTAGTATAGGCTATTGAGAGCAATAGATACTGGGATTGCCAGAGCGAACTGGGTCATATACAGTGTATGTCCATTTGCTGACCAAGATTCCAGAAAACTATTTTTGAAGATTTACCAATTTAATGACTGTTTTGGTAATCTAACCTGTCATTTCAGTGTTAAACTTTCAAAAATACAGCAAAGTCTTTAGTTGGTCTACAAATGGAGATTATCAAGGCAACTACAGACATGACAGAATGATGCAATGGTAACATTTAAAAAATATATTTATTCACACTATTGACAACAATATATATTGGGGTGAGGGAACTAAGCTATAAACAGTGTACTGGTGTGTCCATTTGCTGACCAAGACTCCGAGATATTACATCTGAAAATTCACCACTGGAGAGACTGGTTTTGTAACCCAACAAGGCATTCCAGTGGTAAATTTTCAAAAATAGTCTGTTGATTTGTAAATGGACATTTATCAAGACCACTGCAGAGGCGCTAATGATGGAAAGGTTGACCAGCATCTAGTATATTTATTAATCATGAGGCAATGAGCACAATACACTAATTAATACATATATTGGGATGCGTAAAATGAGTTATATTTTTAAAAATTGTTCATAATACATTGGTTGTCAATTTGGGGACCCAGATTCCAAGAATATTTTTTTTAATTTACCACCGTAATGACTGGTTCAGTAATCTAGCCAGTCATTCCAGTGGTAAATTTTTTAAAATAATCTCTTGGTCGGCACAAAGACATTCTTCAAGATCACTTCAGATGACGTCTTTGATTGCCTAGACCATTAAAGGGGTTACTTTAGCTATTAAATTATTACTAGGCCACCGAGGTGTGGTCAGTCACAACTTATAATTCACACTTGTCAATTTGCCTTGCTAGCTAACAGTGGTAACAGGCTAGTGTTAACTTCTGTGAATGACACATGTAGCTAAAACCTTTCTCACTTTGTGACCAAGGATGCGTCACATCCACCTTGCAAATCTTATGCCGTGGCAACCATCCGCCATCCGTCCATCAACTTTTGTTTTCAAACACTACTCCTCATTAACCTCTTGGCCAATTTCTACCAAATTTGGCTGGAAGGACCCTATGGTTGTAGGCTCCAGAACCACAGTTAAGAATTTTTATTCATTAATTTTTGGGGTGAAAATCTGATTTTATGAAAAATGTACCGGAAATTGTCAAAATGACAAAACATATACTTTTGTAAAAACACAATCTTAGATTTTATGAAAAAAACCTATAACTGCTTGACATATTTCAACCAACTTTGGCTAGAGTGACCCTATCATGGTAGAATCATGAACTTCTATTCTGAGTTTTGATTGATATATTTTTTGGGTGAGTCTGAGATTTTCCAAAAATTATCCATCATGTCTCTTTAAATGCAAATGGTTCAAATGCTAATGGTCCAGGTGGGCGCCACAGCTCCTTGGGCGTCTTGTTTTTTTTAATTCTGGGTGGGGTGTGGACTGTTGGTGAAGCATGGTGTGTGTGTGTGCGTGCGTGCGTGCGTGCGTGCGTGCGTGCGTGCGTGCGTGCGTGCGTGCGCACAACTCATGCCTTATTGGATAGTATGTGCGTGCACGAGTTCCTTAAGATGTACCTTTCCCTTAGGATGTCGACATCATAAGAAATGCCTTTAGAAGCACTCTATGTGTAATTTGGAGAAGTTTCCCAAAGTTTCTAAAAGTTCATCATAAGGAAAGTGCACACATCCCGTGTGTGTGTGTGCGTGCATGCGTGCGTGCGTGCGTGCGTGCGTGCGTGCGTGCGTGCGTGTGTGTACACACGCGTTGTAGTGAAAGTCCACTAAATGCGTTCAGGGAGACCAAAAGATGGAATTATATAATGCCCCATTTGATTGGACAATGAGAATTGGATATATCGCGTGATTTGATTGGGCAATCATTTTGTGCTCTTTTTTGATTGGACAATCATGTTTACCATGGTGTGTCTATATCCTTAAGAGGTGTGTGCATACCTCTTAATTACTATTAAATCTTTATGGTGTTATACCTTGCACCCCTATTTTCTAATGTTGGTAGGCCAAGATATAGCAAGCTATCAGTGTAGTGAAGATGTCTTTTATATGTTAATAAATTTGCTGGCTAATATAATTTTGTTGCTGTATATGTGTGTTGTTGTTGTTGTTGTTGTTGTTGTTGTTGTTGTTGTTGTTGTTGTTGTTGTTGTTGTTGAGTCAGGATAATCCTCCAATAGTTTGGAGCACCCACAGCAGTGGTGAATAGTATTGTTAGTTACAGTTCTAGTTAATAAACTGGCAGGGGAGAGGACTAGAGGACAATATACAAATGCACAAATGTGTGCATTTCCTTAAGATGTGTGTGTATTTCCTTAAGATGTGTGTACAGTACCTCAATAACTCACTGTGCTACAACCTAGTAGGTCATGTGGAGATCCGAAAAGAGAAAAGAACATGAGTGGAAAACATTTTGTTAAATCCACAAACTACTATATTCAGCTGTAGAAGGAGTTCTCGCGCGTATATTCGTTATAATATTAACCTGGACTATCATTATTCTGCTTCTGAAGAGGAGATTTCCAACATAAGAAGAAGAAGAATACCAACGCTAACAGGGACTGAGGGAGGCATTTTGTTTAATTGGTAAGTGAATTTGCGCTGTTGTTTGATACATTTAAAGCCCTGTTCAGCTGTTGGGTTTCTGCTTCCTTTTGTATATATAAATAAAATTAATTCTGGAATGCATAAATATTAACCTAAGGAACACACGAAAATTTCCTTCATATCTGCAAGGTTTGCGGTTGAATTCGTGATTTACGGACTAACGGAGTAAGTTAAACAGATATTGTTTTGTATGTAATAGAGCCTATATTAGGCTGTTATCTGACAAAACAATGCAGAAATGACAAGTTATCAAACAAAAACATCAACACACATTCCAATAACATGGTAAAACTGGTTCATGACACCAGTTTTCGCATTTACATTACCGTACTCAAAATGTGCTTCAGATAAACATGGATGATGGACATATGAGTAAAAAAAGGAGAAAGGTGATCATACTTAGTCTGGATGGAGGAAGTCCGAATCGCGGAAGTGATATTTATATGTACATCCACTGGGGAAAATAAAGATTAACTAGGCTTATCAGGTCATAGACGATTCATAAACAATCACACTATACAAGCGGAATAGGTAGAGGTTATTTTCGAAAATATGTCAAGACATAATGATGCGTTTAAGCGCTTTAAATACAACGAACGCAGCCTTTCGACGTTTGATGACGACCTAAAAGTAGCCGACTCTACGGGTATTAATTGTCGAGTACTCGAGCCTAGTACTCGACTGAATTACAAGCTTCAGTAAAAATAATCCTAAAGGCGTGGCTTGGTGCCAATGATATGTTCATGTCTGGCGATAGCAAGAAGTTAGGGTTTTTTTGGCTTGAAGTTACACATCTTTTTTAGATTTCCTTCCGCGCTAGGGTACTGAAATTCAGCACGGTGTGTATCCGTCCTCTATGTGTATTATTGGACGGTCCGTTTTTCGAGTGCAATTTGTGATGTGATGTAATCTCCGAATTTCTATTGTAGCGTGGAGGTGAAATGATGTCAACGATGTAAATGATTTGAGCAATGAGGAGTTTCAAATGCATAGGCGTAGGGTCCGGGGTGTGTGTGTGTGTGGGGGGGGGGGGTGTTCCGGGTTTTGCTGCTCCTATAGTGTATCCCCCATAGCGCCCCCTTAGGTTTTTGGCCCTTCAGCACCCCCACCCCACACCCACCCACCCCACACCCACCCTGTCCAAGTACCTTCATACGCCACTGAAATGGGAGTTTGTAACCAACGGTAATAATATGATAAACCCATCTGATGTCAACGCAAGAGCCATTTAAAGGTGCATATTCACAGCAAATGCCTGAAAATAAAATTGTTACAATTGTATACTTTTAGAGGCCCAAATCGTGTGCCTAGATGTAATGAAACGAAACAAATCTTAACATATGATAGTTTTATCCCGTGTAAATTATGATACTTTTTAGCTGTGAATTTGAAATAGGGACTCGTGTCTCTAATTCAATTTTTGCACCTTAAAAAAATTATATTAATTTATACTTGACAAAATCATATGTTAAGATTTATTTCGTTTCTTTACGTCTAAGCCCACAGTTTAAGCCTCCAAAACTACACAATTTTATTTTCAAGCATTCTGCTGTGAATATACACCTTTAAAAAATTATACAAAGCCAAGTACAGAGTGGGTGCGTGATATAGACATAAGCGGTCAGCGTTGCAGATCATCACTAGGGGGAAGGATGTTTATAATACTATTACATGAAAGCACCGAGTTATAAATTTTGATATAAATATATTTTGAATTGTAAGCTCAACGAAACAGCTGAATGATAATTAACCCTTCACATGTCACATGACCAACGGAGGTATCTTAAGGCAATAGAAAAATCTTTTACAAGTGAGGAAAAATTTATTTTGGAACAATCCCCCTGTTAAAGTTGCATATTCACACTAAACTGCTTTAAAATAAATTTATTAAAATTGTAGACTTTTAGAGGATTAAATTGTGTGCCTATATGAATGAAACAAGATAAATCTTAACATATACGGTGATTTCATATAATTTTTTTACTTTGCGAAATTGAATTAGAGACACGCGTACGTATTTCTGCTTCACAAATAAAAATAATATATTAATTTATACGGAATGAAATCATCAAATGTTAAGGTGCACATTCACACCAAAATGCTCTAAGATAACATTTACAAACGGGCCAAATTGGTTATTCGTTACATCCACACATGTAAGCCTATATAAATATCATTGATGATGTCCATACAATGGACCTGTCCAGTTTTAGATATGTCCCGCCCATCTCTAGCTAAGCTTCACCCACTCCTCGCTCGTGTTGGGATCGGCCGATCCCTGAACTCCATGACTATCAGTTTCCAGAAAACTATACAGGTAAATTGTTAAATATTCTGAAACTAATTTGACTGTGTGCTGTTGCTCAGAATGTGTATTAAATTGTAAAGACAATTCGTACAACGTGTCGGACTATTAAGCTTTAAAGCCTGACTTAAAATTAATCAGGGTCTCAAAACTACATAAGGATCTTTAATGCTTCTGGAGAAATAAGTTGTCGTCATGGCGGCATATCCGCTATATAGTTGAAATATGTAGGGCCTACAATTTTCCTGGCACCACTCTTCTTGCGGTGTCTTTTTAACCCCTTCATGGTGAAGCCACCAAAAACCCCGGCCAATGCAGTGGTCTTCAAGATAGTGAATGCCAATTTGCAGGCCAAGAGAATACTATTTTCAAATTCTTTGAACATGTACCATTTGAATGACTGTGGCCGAGTGCATAAAACGATCGTAAGACTACGTACAACGTATCTCCGTATGCCACTAGCGTTAAATTTTCAAAATAGTCTCCTAAGGAAATAAGTCAATATTTTAATTTCCTTGATAAAATTAAGCCATTAAGACGTTAAAATTTGCAGATGCAGTGCTAAATACTGTCTTTCTTTTTTTTAAACCATGATTTGCTCATTTTGCTGACACCACCTACACTTGACAAAGCGCACAATGAGTGTAAAAAGACCAACACTCAAAATCACATGATCCTCAAAACACCTTAATGCCCATTCAGACCGTGCGCGTGCAGCGCGACAACTCAGTTCACCCGCACCCTACTTGACAAAATAGTATTCAATCCAAGCACATACGCGATAATAATTTTGACATCAAGGTGGAATATGTAAGTTGAAAGGTCCCAATTATTTCTGGTTGGATAGGTCACACCCATTTAGACCGCATACGGTCCACCATCCGTGAGAGGTGCATTCAACTTGCTGACCATAAAACGACTGTAAAGGTGACTGACACAGCGATATTCTGGGGGTAGGGGTGAGGACACTATGAGGTTGGTTCATATAGCGTGTAGGGTAAACCAGTTATTAACCATTTCAGCCTCAAATTAAAATTTTATAATAGGAAATGTCCATTTGAAGACCAAGAAGTTAATTTTTAACAGTCAGTATGAACGGATTGATCGGTTATCTAACACGTTACATGGTCTCACTCTTAATGAAGCTTGTCTTAAGGAGCAGCTTCGATTATATGGTTGTGCGCCCGATCGAAGTCTGGCAGCGCGTTGCTTTAAATATGTATGTAAAAGGAAGGCAATCTGCAATCAGACCGTCTTCGCTTTTGACACTCTGTCCTCAGCCAAAATCTTTAGCTTCCCAGGTCCTTTCTTGATCTGAGCGTACCGAGTTATGTTTGCTTGAGGCTAGCATCATCATACATACAGAGCTGTAGAATTCCCATCCAGAGAAATATACTCCTGAGTGTACTAAACGATTTCCAACACACGTTCACACTACTGTCCACACAACAGCATCAGACACCAACCCTCCCCCACCCCACCCCAACAACCCAACTAATAGATGTATGTGTTGTGGCTGCCCTTTCCCTTAATTCTAAAAGACTTGATCTAATAAGGAAGGGTGCTGTCCCACAACTGGAGACTGTGCGTGTGTACCATGATGTAAGATTAAGTGGTCCTAATGTTTGAATGCAATTAATGCAATTACCCACACACGCACGCACACACACTCACGCACGCACGCACGCACGCACGCACGCACGCACGCACGCACGCACGCACGCACGCACGCACGCACGCACGTACGCACGCACGCACGCACGCACGCACGCACGCACGCACGCACGCACGCACGCACGCACGCACGCACGCACGCACGCACACGCTTATGTATAATCAGTATCATTAAGTTCACATTCACATATAAACGCCCTCGTAGATATCATATGTCATGACAGTCTCAACCACTTTCTTTATTGAAATTCCAGATAACAAAGGTAAAAATAAGATATTTGGAGTCATTTATAGACCATCTGGAAAAGATACTGAGATCTTTATCAACATATTTGAAGACATTCTCAAAATTATACAAAAGGAAAATAAATTATGTTATCTTGCAGGTGATTTTAATGTCAATTTACTATTTACTAATTCAATGCATACCCAGAACTTTACTAACTTGTTAAACTCTTATTCCTTCATACCAACAATAACAAAGACCAACAAGAATAACAGAATTTACTGCAACACTAATTGACAACATTTTTACCAACAACATCTTCTGAGAATGTAGCAGATCAGGCATTCTTGTGTCTGATGTCTCTGATCATTTCCCTGTTTTTCTTCTAGAATTAAAATCAGTTGCTAATATTAAAATCATAAAAAGTGAAATTATTAATTGCAGCGATTTTAGTAGCTCCAACATGGATGCATTTAAACTCAAAATTATGGAACAGAATTGGGATGAAGTAGTGACACAATGTTCTTGTGAAGATGCCTACAATGCATTTAATAGCACTTGTACACATATCTTTGAACAATGTTTTTCTTTTAATCAAATAAAACGATATAAGAGAAATCCAAAAAAAACCCATGTCTTACAAATGGAATTCTAGCAGCATGTCATAAGAAGCAAGCTGTATCTTCAATTTTTAAAATGTCAAACTAGCAACAACCAATAAAAATACAAACAATATAGAAATAAACACAATCAAATAATCAGAAGCTCTAAAAGAAATTACTTTTACAAGTTAGAGGAATTAGAAGGTGACATAAATGGCACATGGAAAGTAATCAAGTTAATTCTAAATAAAAATAGGCAAAGCATGACAAGCACACAATTTATGTCAATGATAAATTAATAACAAATGAAAAGGAGATTGCAAATGAATTCAATGATTATTTTATAAACATAGGCTCAACATTAGCTAATACAATCAAATCAAGCGCAACTTTTGGCCAATACCTGAATGACAGGTATATGCCCTCATTATTCGTAAGCCCTACAAATCATGAAGAAATCACTTAAGTAATGATTAATTTTAAGCTAGGAAAAAGTGCAGGTATTCATATGTTTAAACGGCGACTTTTCAAACCATGTACTGCAGGAATTTTATTACCATTAAGCCATATTTGCAATCTCTCTCTCTCTCTCTCTCTCTCTCTCTCTCTCTCTCTCTCTCTTACATAGGGAATGTTTCCATCAATGCTGAAAATCACACGTGTCACTCCTCTGTATAAAGCCAAAGACGCATCACTATTTAGCAATTACAGGCCTGTATCAATATTACCTATATTTTCAAAATTACTAGAAAGACGTATGTATAACCGTTTAATGAAATATTTAGATAAGTAGAAAATACTATATTCAAGACAAAAGGGATTCAGATAGAAACACTCTACTATGCTGGCTTTAATAGATATATTAGAAAAGATTAATGAATCATTGGAAGATAAACAACACGTCATTGGCATTTTCTTGGATCTTAAAAGCATTTGATACGAATGCCCATCAAATCCTCATGAAGAAATTGTACTATTATGGTATCAGGGGAGTCGCACTTGACACAATATGTTCAATACAGTGTACACCTTTCTAATCCAGCACATGTAGTTTGTGGTGTTCCACAAGGATCAATTCTTGGCCCCTTACTCATTCTTATCTATACAAATGTTGTACCTAAAATATGCAACCAGGTCTCTCTCTCTCTCTCTCTCTCTCTCTCTCTCTCTCTCTCTCTCTCTCTGTCTCTCTCTCTCTTCTCTCTCTCTCTCTCTCTCTCTCTCTCTCTCTCTCTCTCTCTCTCCGCAGATGATCCTAATGCCTTTAGTTTTCACAAAGACATAAATACACTATATGACACAGTAAATGAGGAAATGGGCATACTTATAGTGGTTTGCGCCCAATAAACTCTTATTAAATGTAGACAAACCATCACATATATTATTCATATACAGCAAAAAATTTGACAGAAGTAAAATACCAAAACTCCTGATCAACAACAAAGAAATTGCGCAAACAAACTCGGCTAAATTTCTAGGTGTTCATTTGGACATCGACTTATCCTAGAGCTGCCACATAGATTATATTAGCAAAAAGTCACAACACACCTAGGTGTGTTACGACGATTATCCCAAATAAAACACTTAAGACACTGTACACAACACTCATTCTTCCACACCTAAAATATTGCAATGCAATCTGGACAAATACACACAAAACAAAACTCAACAAGTTGGCTGGATTGCAAAAGAGAAGCATCAAATTATTCACAGACAAAAAAGTACACCAAAATATCTTTAAAAAAGAGAATTTATTAAGGCTGACAGATATTGATATATATTTCTACTTCTTATATCTTGTTGAAAGGGTTAGAAACTGGACAATGGTCTGACTTCATATATCTTATTGAAAGGGTTAGAAACTGGACAATGGTCTGACTTCATATATCTTGTTGAAAGGGTTATGAACTGGACAATGGTCTGACTTCATATATCTTGTTGAACGGGTTAGAAACTGGACAATGGTCTGAGAAACTAAGACCTACGCTTTAACAAAGTGTTATAACAAACGGTTATTTTATGATCCATGATTCAACATTATTTATTCCTATAATCCATACCTACACAATGATAAGGCATATAACATTGTAACGATGTAGACTAAAACATGTATAAAAATATCCAAACCAATATCAATATGTCATACAAGAAAGAATGGAAATGTATACATTTAATACGAATTCCCAAAGGTGAATTACTAGGCCTACACTCAATCACGTAATCAGGCCGTCTACACCAGCCCACACAAGTTTTTGCTGGGAAATGTACACTAGTTTCTTTGCTATTGACTCAGTAAAAGATGAAATATTGACACAAGAGTTGCCAGCAGCAACAAATACCACCACATTGCATAATACTCTTAATAGCAGTAATGTGATATAACCGCCATTGAAGCGAAGAGAATTATCATCCGGGTTACCCGTGATTGTTCAAATTGATTTAATAATGGTAACAATCATGATAACAACAAAGACGTCTGCACATGTCTCTGGATAAGGTGACATGAGGAAATCCCGCGAAAACATGCTTGCAATAAACACCTGTAATCTAGATATCTATCCAGGTGAGCCGCCTAATAATTGAGATAAACAAAATATGGCTTGCGTGTCTGTGGAAGACATTGTTTGCCATCTAAGTTTAATTCCATCAAGGTGTGTTTGCAGCTAGTGTTATGTAACTCTGATCAAAGCCAATGTTAAAGATCTCCCATTAAATAGAAACATGTTTGCACGAGATATGAGATGGTTGTTGATTTTTGTTCAATTTACCTAGCATGCAATACTAACCAGCGTATATGAATCGTTGTAGTAATTGGACGCCATATTCTTTGCATCTATTGTCTGTAAAAGTCGGGAATTTTCAAAGAAAGGTCTCCACCTGCAAATTGTTAATTCCCCGACGAAACGCAATTTACTTCAATTTTAATCCAACATATACGAAAGCTCTAGAAGATTTTGAGCTGAGGCCATTCTGGCCTTAGATAGCAACAGCTTCCAGGTATTTTAATTTCAAAATATTCGACATCATACAATGTTGTCATATCGGGTCTGTATAAGATAGAGTTAGCATATATAATGGAGGGATCTGACCTAACGCTCACGTATCCGACATAATAATCACACGCATCTCAAGTTAGCTGATGTCACTCTCATAATTTCACGTAGCCTACCTGGCTTCGTCATGAACATCGAATCGTTCGTCAAGTGTACGAATTGTATATATGTTTGATCGACCTACTAGACTGTTAAATATTGTAAAAGTAATTTGACTGGGCAGACTCAAGTCAAATTAGTTTCAAAATATTCACAGCTTACCTGTATAGTTACCTTGAAAATCAGACTCTGGGAATTCAGGTTTAAAAGCGATTCCAATAAGCGTAAATAGCAACGGCTTTCAGCAACATTGTTTTCAAAATAGACTTCCTTGAAGCGTTTTCAATAACGCTAATGGAGCGATTTTCCGCACTTTTGTTGATGACTGTCTGTGTGGGGGGGGGGGGGGGGTGTGCGTGTGGGGGCCCTAACTCGTATGTTAATTTTGCGGTTAAAAACTAAAGCGCAACAGCAACAGCTTTCGTCAACGTTATTTTCCAAGATAGACACGTGGTTGACCTTACGCCGGCCCAGCGGAAGAAATATATCAACAACACAACACGGGGACAAATTTGTCCTTTTATCCAGCATATAATTGGTAACTTTTACAGCATATAATCCTATGCCGTGCACCTGTAGTTTCCAAAATATTCATAGTAATAAGCATCGTAGGAGGGCTCAATCTAAAAATAGAGGCGTGATTTCGTGTCTCTATCACGCCGAATCTCGAATGCACGACTCTAAGTTGGATTACCGCGAGTCCAATATTGAATACCCGTCACGGCCGCGAGTCCACCCACGAGTCCTAACTGACTTCCGCGAGACGGACTAGGTATGATCATATTATTCAAAAAAAGAGTTAAATTGTAGACATTAAACACATCTATTCAAAATATCCATTCCCAGATGACATACATCCTCGAGGACTAAAGGAATCAGTAATTTCTGCCTTGACCACAGGCGCTGGTCATTTATAGGGTTTTTGGATTTCATGGTTTTTTTAATCTAAACGTCCAGCACCTGTGCGTTGACTCAGAATATTTTCTAAGAAATTAAGTGAACTTAGTAGGGTAGGGTATTATCAGACCGTGGCATCTTGCAAACCATGGTATCTATGTTTAAACATGTACTATTGCAAAAGTATGTGTTGGATTGAAAAACTTTCAGCACGCAAAGCACATATATTCATCCTTTAGGTCCATGCAAAATATTTATTAAATATGTCGAATATTTATGCCAGAACTTGTAAATTTGTCTTCGGATCATCTGATTTTGGCTTCAAAATTGTTTCCACCCTGAATTTTTAGCGGGTGTATTTTCAAATCCATATTTAAACAGAGAAAACTAAGCCGAAAACAATTAAAAGTGAACTGTGTCGCTGGTAGACTAAATTATTTTGCCATTTTTATGTTTGGCAACTTTAATGCGCTAGATACATTTTTGTATTACTCTGACCTGCTACCATAGTTTTATAAACACTCTCAACTTGAATGTAGACAAATTTGATCATGACATGGTAATTTGAAATTGATATTGTAGGATACTCGTCAGGACCTTAAAATATGACATATATGTATCGAAAGAACACTTAAAATCTATCTGACACTACCCATTACATATAGTGTTGTAGAGTATTTCCTTCAGAAAATTTCCGATAAATCACCAATTTTTGTTAACTGCCACGGTTTGCTAGGTCCCCATTCTAGTACGCTAGCACTCCCATTAAAATTAAAACACACCATAGGTACCTGCAGCAGGATGAGGATGAAGTCACAGGGTCACAGGTCAAGGTCACTTTGACCTTGATAAATGGCTGGGTTTTTTAACATTAAGCATTTGCGTATAGCATTTAATTTTTACTCTTTACATTATTTGTCAGCTTATTTATCAGGATTTATTAATCCTATTGAAACTAAACTTGGATACATGTCTACTGATAAAGGTCACTGTCACTGAAAAAGTGGTGATATGCGAGACATTTATTTCCTCGGATTTCTTGTTTCAATGTTAAGTTTTTGCACAAAGTTCTTGGCTTATATCTAGTGATTGTTTAAGCCTATTCCAACCATTGGGCACATGGTTGTCTATGCTGTTAGGGAGCAGCAGGATGATTATGAGGTCGCAGGGTCAAAGGTCAAGGCCACTTTGACTTTGTTACAAAACTGTTTTCGTCTCGCCTGCGAAGCAGGATCGAGACAGGTATCGCTTTTCCGGCGGCGATGGCGTAAACGTTTAAGTTTGTATATCTCTGCAATGCCTGATTCAATTGGAACCAAACTTGGGTGCATGGTAATATATATCAAACGGAAGCAACCAGCTGATAAATAGGCCATGAGGTCAAAGTTACAGGGATCAAAGGTTACAGGATAATCTTTGTTAATATTTTACGTTAAGTTTTTGCGTTAAACAAAAGTTATTGCTTTATATCTCGGCAATGCCTAATCCAATTGGAACCAACCTTGGTTACCTGGTGATATATCTCAAAAGGAAGCACCATGCTGATGCAGACATCATGCGGTCAAGGTTATGGGGGTCAAAGGTCACAGTATAATCTTTGTTAATATTTTACGTTGTTTTTGCATTAAACAAACGCTATTGCCTTATATCTCAGCAATGCCCGATCCAATTGGAACCAAACTTGGGTACATGGTAATATACATTGAATGGAAGCAGCCCACCAATAAAGCGGTCATGACGTCAAGGTTATGGGGTCAAAGGCCACAGTATAATCCGGATGATAACTCTGTTACTGTTTATCAGATCACTTTGAACCTTTATGGAATGTTTGGACTAGGACTGGGGAAGAAACCTATCGAAATTGACGATGATCCGCAATCCAAGATGGCCGCCAGCCACCGGTAGCCATCTTGAAAATTGGTTTCCGGATGATAACTCTGTTACCATTTATCGGATCGCTTTGAAACTTCATGGGATGGTGGGACTAGGTCTGTGGAAGAAACCTATCACAATCGATGATGATCCGAAATCCAAGAGGGCCACCAGCGACCATGAAACCTATCGAGATTGACAATGATACAAACTCCAAGATGGCTGCCAGTCACTGGTGGCCATCTTGAAAATTGGTTTCCAAATGATAGCTCCGTTACCGTTTATCGGATCCCTTTGAAACTTCATAGGGTAGTTGGACTACGTGTGGAGATGGAACCTATCGAAATTGACGATGATCCGAACTCCAAGATGGCCGCCAGCCATGGGCTGCCATCTTGAAAGTTGGTTTCTGGATTTCAATTATTGGATCACTTCCTACGGTCGTTGGAATATGTCTGGTGAAGAAACGTATCGAAATTTACGATGATCCGAAATCTAATATGGCCGCCAGTCAGCGGCAGCCATCTTGAAAATTGGTTTCCGGACAATACGTCCTTGACCGTTTAACGGATCGCTTTGACACTTCATAAGGATGACTGGTCTGATGGGGCTGAGGAAGAAATATTTTCTGATAGCTCTCATTTATTGGTTTGTCATCATGGGATATTATGCGCCGTTTGCGGAGCTCTTGTTTAATTGATAATGACTCGGTTTTATAGGCAATGAGGACTCCAAAGAATTACAAAATAAGCGATCATAGGAGTCAGTGTATGGACATTACCAAAATTCTCTCACCACATCCACTTACCTCTTTACTTCATAATTATAATGATTATGCAAGTAGTTTGCATTTTAAGTATCAAAATATGTATCCAGTGGTCACTAATATCATGCTTTAGCATTCTTGTTTCAATGTTAAGTTTTTGTATTTAGCAAAACTTCTCGACTTATATCTCAAGATTGTTTAAACCTATACCAACCAAACTTTGGCACTTAGGGAGCAGCGGGGTGATAATGAAGACACAGGGTCAAAGGTCATGGTCACTGAAAATGTGGCGATAGACGAGACATTTAATTCCGCGGAATTCTTGTTTGTTAATTTGGCTGATTTGTCCCTGGAGCGAATTTCTTTCGCACGCCGATTTCGATACAACCCCCAACCCACCCCTGGTCGAATTGGAAAAGGAGAACTATTTTGTGTTCCACTGAACTATATCTGGACTAGGTGTTCCAAATAAAAACGTGTTTGGTAACGTTGAGAATTAATAATAAATATATACAGAAGATGATGTTTTAACTCTTAGCACTCTGATGTCAAAATTGTAAATTTTCAAATTAAATTAAAAGATGAACTGGGGTTCATTTTTAAACAAATTTGGTGGAAGATGGTGCAACATCGTCCAACAAAATTGTTAAAAAAAGTACACCCTTTTCTTTACCATTGACTATATATATATATATATATATATATATATATATATATATATATATATATATATATATATATATATATATATATATATATATATATATATATATATATATATATATATATATATATATATATATGCATGCATACACCAAGATTTTTCTTGGCGTGCTGGTCCGGGGGAAAGATGTCTGGATGCTGATGCCATGCGGAGTTGTGGTATGACGGTTCGATGCCCGACCTGGGAGATGGTGATCAACAAATTAAACTAATGGGTGCATGACTGTCGGCGGGGTTAGCATGTGGAAATTGAAGCCGCATGTTGCCACTGCATCAATAAAATAAATACATACTTATATATTATGTATCCTCTGGTGTGCGCCAAGATCCATTCTTGGATCTCTTGTTTTACATGTGGGTCTTGCAACGCTCAGTTAACTAAGGCCTTTTGCCTACACTCGCTGTCAAAGCCTTCCAGGTAAACATTCCTGGTAGTTCCAAGTGATTGTAGTGGTTTGTTAAAAGTTGGCTGCCATCATGTGACCCAAAGGTTAAAAGTCATATTTTATGCGGGCAGAAACATTTTGGTGGCGCATATAGTTACAAGTTTGTCCGGACCGTAACTTTATTATTATATCCCATTAACATATGGTGCCAAGCAAAATCAAGTTTCTAACATATGTCTGGTGGAAATTATTTTTTCTGCAGTTTTCTTTGAGAAGCATACATCAATTTATTGTTCTGCCTTGTTTTAATTTGTACAAGCATATTTTCATATTGTTTGTTTCAGTTAAATGGTCACCAGAAGAAAGTAAGGAGGTTGAGGATTTCTTCTCAGATGACGTAAAACGGAAAAAAGCTCCAGGAAAAAACATTATGTCAATCATACATAGAATTCTCAAAGTACAGGGCAAACAACCGCAAGAGAACTTGGCAAGATGTAAAAAAATAAAATAAATAGTGTTATTCAAAGAGAAAAGCGCAAACGCTCTAAATAATTGTCCTATGTTACCGTATTCCTCCTAATACCAGCCTATGTCCCCTATCTTTGGCATATGAGTTCCATTGGTCTCTTAGCAGTTTCAAAAGGGCAAAACTATTCTAAGAAGCATATCCCCTATCTAACTCCAGTTTTGAGCCACGGCGTTCTCGCGAGATATCACACAAAAGGGGAGATTTTATTCAAACAGCATCTCTGAGAAGTGGTGTGTGGGATATTACAGTTTTTTCCCTATATCACAAAAACTCCATGTAATTTTCTGGTACAAATTCTCGACGCCTACATTTAATGTATAACTAAAAAACGCCATCATGAATACTCAGATAAATACCAGTTATTCATACGAGTACTCGCTTAGATAAATAGAGCTCTTCTGCTTTGGCGACGCGCTCTTTTGCTTCGGAGGCGCATTTGCGAATCTCATGATTTCTATCTTTTCTCAGCGCCATTTCAATTCAGGATTGATTTTTCATCTATATAAAAGGATACACGATATTTAGGTGCTCCAATTTAATAATTTCACTTCCACGATTTTGTTTTTGAGTTATTAAACATAGGCTTCGAGAATTTGAACAGGAAAATTGCGTTGAGTTTACGTGGTATAGACAAACGTTTTTGGGGGTGGGAAAGCTCCCTAATATAAGCCTACACCCTTTCTCATGGATGTTGTTTTAGAAATTGAACACCCATTATCCTAATTGAAGTCTAGGCTAGTATTAGGAGGAATACGGTACTTAAAGCACTTGTGTCCCAATAATATAGACTCTTTTGCAAAATGATATATTATTGGGCCACGAGAACATTAATATGGAATGAGATATATTAAGCTAAAGTTATTACATGTCTTCATCCCTTATGAGAAAATTTTAACTGTGCTATCAAGGGAATTATGTTTTCTCAATAAAGTTACACATTGATAAGTACATTGCGTTGAGATCTTGTATTTTGAAGTGTATTATCCCAACTGTTTTAACAAAGAATGGACATTTGCAAAGTGTAATTAATGACTGGTGGTCAATGCATTTTGCATTTAATAGAGTTAAACATTACTGGAAAATTCAGCAAGCATTTCCGATGCTCTGACATATGAAAATCTGACTAACCGCTTATATGCAAATCTGAACAGTACATATTTATAAATTTTTAGTTGGTCAGACATACACATTTTAATGACTGCTAAGAACTTTATAAATATGTACTCTTCAGATTTGCATATAAGCGGTTCGTCTGATTTTCATATTAATACCCACCATGGAGAGTTACATCACATGTCAGAGCCATCGTCACACTATACTGACGAGACCAACCAGTCCATCCATTACCCTTTCAATGTCGAGTACTTGGTCGTTGGCATGACCTTCTGTCGCACTAATTCTTCACTGTGTTGTTTTGATTTAACAACACCCCACACCCTACAACACAGTAAAGAATTAGTGCGACAGAAGGTCATGCCAGCGACCAAGTACTCGACATCAAAAGGGTAATGGATGGACTGGTTGGTCTCGTTAGTAGTGTGACGATGGGTTTATGTTCCCATTTCTGCGACATTGCGCTTCAAGGTGGCAGCCCTATATAATAACTGGCAGTGATGGGATCATCCTGTGTGTGTGTGTGTGTGTGTGTGTGTGTGTGTGTGTGTGTGTGTGTGTGTGTGTGTGTGTGTGTGTGTGTGTGTGTGTGTGTGTGTGTGTGTGTGTGTGTGTGTGTGTGTGTGTGTGTGTGTGTGTGTGTGTGTGTGTGTGTGTGTGTGTGTGTGTGTGTGTGTGTGTGTGTGTGTGTGTGTGTGTGTGTGTGTGTGTGTGTGTGTGTGTGTGTGTGTGTGTGTGTGTGTGTGTGTGTGTGTGTGTGTGTGTGTG
The DNA here is from genome assembly GCA_034401795.1 of Chaetoderma sp. LZ-2023a. Taxonomy (NCBI): domain Eukaryota; kingdom Metazoa; phylum Mollusca; class Caudofoveata; order Chaetodermatida; family Chaetodermatidae; genus Chaetoderma; species Chaetoderma sp. LZ-2023a. The sequence continues at coordinate 186,583,149 of CM067369.1, read as the reverse complement.
TGTGTGTGTGTGTGTGTGTGTGTGTGTGTGTGTGTGTGTGTGTGTGTGTGTGTGTGTGTGTGTGTGTGTGTGTGTGTGTGTGTGTGTGTGTGTGTGTGTGTGTGTGTGTGTGTGTGTGTGTGTGTGTGTGTGTGTGTGTGTGTGTGTGTGTGTGTGTGTGTGTGTGTGTGTGTGTGTGTGTGTGTGTGTGTGTGTGTGTGTGTGTGTGTGTGTGTGTGTGTGTGTGTGTGTGTGTGTGTGTGTGTGTGTGTGTGTGTGTGTGTGTGTGTGTGTGTGTGTGTGTGTGTGTGTGTGTGTGTGTGTGTGTGTGTGTGTGTGTGTATGTGTGTGTGTGTGTGTGTGTGTGTGTGTGTGTGTGTGTGTGTGTGTGTGCATTTCCTTATGAGGTGTGTGAATACCTCTTAATTATTATGTGTACATTTCCTTAAGATGTGTGTGCGTTTCCTTAGGATGTATGTGCATTTCCTTAAGATGTGCGTGCATTTCCTTAGGATGTCTGTGCATTTCCTTAAGATGTGCGTGCATTTCCTTAGGATGTTTGTGCATTTCCTTAAGATGTGTGTGCATTTCCTTAAGGTGTGTGTGTGCATTTCCTTAAGGTGTGTGTGTGCATTTCCTTAAGATGTGTGTGTGCATTTCCTTAGGATGTGTGTGTGTGTGCATTTCCTTAGGATGTGTATGCATTTCCTTAAGATGTGTATGCATTTCCTTAAGATGTGTGTGCATTTCCTTAAGAGGTGTTTGCATTTCTTTAAGATGTGTGTGCATTTCCTTAGGATGTGTGTGCATTTCCTTAAGATGTGTGTGCATACCTCTTAATTACTATGTGTGCATTTCCTTAAGATGTGTGTGTGTGTGTGTGTGCATTTCCTTATGATGTGTGTGCATTTCCTTAAGATGTGTGTGTGTGTGTGTGTGTGTGTGTGTGTGTGTGTGTGTGTGTGTGTGTGCATTTCCTTATGATGTGTGTGCATTTCCTTAAGATGTGTGTGTGTGTGTGTGTGTGCATTTCCTTATGATGTGTGTGCATTTCCTTAAGATGTGTGTGTGTGTGTGTGTGCATTTCCTTATGATGTGTGTGTGTGTGTGTGTGCATTTCCTTATGATGTGTGTGCATTTCCTTAAGATGTGTGTGTGTGTGTGTGCATTTCCTTATGATGTGTGTGCATTTCCTTAAGATGTGTGTGTGTGTGTGTGTGCATTTCCTTAAGATGTGTGTGCATTTCCTTAAGATGTGTGTGTGTGTGTGTGCATTTCCTTATGATGTGTGTGCATTTCCTTAAGATGTGTGTGTGTGTGTGTGCATTTCCTTATGATGTGTGTGCATTTCCTTAAGATGTGTGTGTGTGTGTGTGCATTTCCTTATGATGTGTGTGCATTTCCTTAAGATGTGTGTGTGTGTGTGTGCATTTCCTTAAGATGTGTGTGCATTTCCTTAAGATGTGTGTGCATTACCTCTTAATTAATATTTTTTGTGTGCGTTTACCTCTCAGCGTTGTACCCAAGAGGGACATTTCATGCCCACACTCCTTATTAGGTATGTGCATAATAACCTCGTAAGGGCATGGACCCAATAAGACCCATTCCGTGGGCATGTGTGTGTGTGCGCGCGCGTGCGTGCGTGCGTGTGCGCGCGTGTTGAAGGGGGTTGGGTGGGGGCTGTGGCTTGTCGGTTGTTAAGCCTACTCTTCCTGGCAGAAACTCAATTTCATTAGGATCAGACATAGGGCCTACTCAAACTGATGATCAGTGTAATATTTTATTACTTAACAGAGAGGGCAGTGTTCTCTGAAAAAAGAGAGGAAGTATGACCACTGCACAGGAAATCTGTTGAATATTTTGAAAATAGTTTTACTGGAACCTGTTGCTGCAACAGCTACCAGTCAAACAAGTTTAAATTCTATTGTAACTAATAGGTCACAATGCATAATTATGCCCCTCCCCTCCCTTAACACCCTCATTGCATCACACAGCGCTCGTGTCTCTGCTGCAAATGACTTAGACGATTGACCTAAATTACTGGCTTGAACTAGATAGACGAGCTAGACAGCTGTTTATAATTCTTGATGTCGTGATTTGACGTTACCGGCCTTATATTTAGACAAAGGCCAAGAAGTATTTTTTGTTTCTTGCGGTTTTTGTTGGCGAGAAAGTGGGAGGGGGGGGGGGGGGCCTGTCTACGTGTAGGCCCAATGGGGGTGCACATCTTTTCATAATTAATCCATAAAAGCATTCCAAGTTATAACCAGCCAGTATAGATATTTGTGCTTCTCGAAAGCAATCTGCGCCGAAATGCAGAGAGCAGACGCCGGCTGTTGTACTGCGCCATCTTTGGGTTCGCGGAAATTGGCTCTCTTCGTGTGTAATTTACCACTACACCGTATCCTATAAATTTTATTCGTTCGTGAAAATATGCAGCGAAATTCCATTTGTTTTGTTTGCAGTATTACCGCAGCTATAAGCCACACAACGGTTCTAGGCATATTTGACAACAATCCGCGATCGCGCAACAGGGTCAGAAAGACTTATTCACACTGTCGAGGCGCCCGATAACGATAGGTCCCTCCGATGACGTCATAGGATATAGAGCTTTTCTATTTCGTTTTTTTCCGAGGAAAAATACAACGTAAAACAGAGTAATATTTTAAAATAAAACATTTTATTATATTATTTATTGCACAATCTTGTATATTAAACCTACTTTTGCTACCGTTGTGCTTGGTCTTTAAAGGCCAAATTGTCCAAAACCAGCATTTGTATTGATCTTGAGATGCCTGGCTCCATAATCAAGCCAGCCATTTCAGTTGTAAATAAAAAAATAGCCTTCTTTTGATCTCCAAAGTGTAAATGTACATTTTGTGTGAAAAAAATGGAAATTTTCTTAATGAAATCTGACCATTAATGGGGAAATTGTCATCTTTGCCAAGCATTGCTTGTGTAGTGGTATGTCTTGAAAGATGTCCATTTGCAAACCAAGGGAAGATTACTTTTTGAAAAATGAAATGGCTGGATTTGTTACTGGGGCAGTAAAATAAAGTAAAGTAAAAAAAAAAAATTTCCCTTGACCTACAAATGGCCATTTACTAAGCAAAAATTCAAATATCATTTACCAGCCCTCACCATTAAAATGGATAATGCTGAACAGATAGCCCTAGAGCCAGGTCACACCGCCACTGGTCCATGGCATATGGCCTCACCATGTTCACTCTGTAAATTTCAGATGTTTTTCCAGTTGAATATTAAAATATACTGTCCTGATCAACTATCTGAGTATGACTGTATTTAGTATTATTTTATTTACTGACTATTATAAATTCTCAAGGTTGCTGCCATGAAAAGAAATTGTCTTAACCACCACCCTCCCTCTACCCCTTCACACAAAATCTAAAACATTTAGGGGTCTAATGCTCCCTACCCCACCCTCTGTTTCTGTCACTAACCCCACACAACACACAATTTGTGAAAATAACACTCATAAGTCGAGAGTTTAATAATAAATTCACCAACTATGTCATGGTGGATTTAAGATTCTATTATGGGGTGTATCCAACCTAGCAGTTATGGTCTGGTGGGGTTCTCAATAGTGGTGGGGATAGGGAGGGGTGTCATGCCCCTTCCCCTATAATAATTGGAAAATGAAATGCTCTGAGAAGTAGTTTCCTGCATATTGATTAATTAATTCATAATCGAATTGAAATTAATCATTGTTTATTTACTGGGATGCGGGTGGGAATTAATGCAGCCCACCACCACCACCCTCCACCCCCACCAGCCACGACCCTAAGGGTGGGGAGGGGGGTGGGGTGGGTGGGTGGGGTGCAAAGCCAACCTAAATATGGTGGTTACCTCACACAGACAGACAGACGCACACATACTCTCTCTCTCTCTCTCTCTCTCTCTCTCTCTCTCTCTCTCTTCGCCTATGCACACGCAGATAATAATTATGACAGTAGGGCATATATATATATATATATCTTGGCCGCATTCGTAAATATCTATAGGGCAGCCGCTTGTATTGGTACTGTAGCCTACCAGGATCCACATGCACTGATGGTGTGTGTGTGTGTGTGGGGGGGGGGGGGGGGCGTTTCTGACATATCATTGCGGTAGTATTTTGCCTTCTAATGTGCATAAAATCAATAATATATTTCTAAAAATGCATAGTAAAATAGTATTTGATGTTAGAATTGTCAATTCGGCCAACTTTACCGCTAGAGCTGACGTAAAACTGCAATTTTCATGGCCTTGAGTAGCATCAAACGCGGTAGTGTACTGTTGTTTACTAACAAAACAGTGATCAGCTGGCCGTAGGCTTGACGGCCAGTCATCTGCGCACGCGTGAAAATGACGTCATAAGGGAATTGCGTAAAACCTCCTATATAGTTCAGGAAGCCTTAGAATTTCTTGCTCGGAATACACAGCTTTTTTACTCATTTTAAACAGAATGGACTGGAAGAGATAGGCCCGGCGTTTATAAGTCGCTCTAACGCTATCCTACTGTGAGACGGCCGTGACTATGGCCGTCGTATTTACGTCGGACGTAGGCTAACGTCTGTCGTCATTTTACGCCGTAACGGTGCACTAGGCCGCAGGGCAGGTTCGAGGTTGCATCTTATAGGGAAAGTTGTCTTCCTTTATGAAATTCTTCATAGATTGTTGTTGTTGTCATGTTGATTTTATTGGCCGCTCACACCGAGGTGTATATGAGCCATGACGCTATCTTTGAGGCACATCCCGAAGGGTTGCCGGACGACGGCTTTACATCCCCTCCGATGGACGTGTCATGCGAATGACGCGTACGCATTCGGGAGTGAAGAAGATTGCCTATGTTTATTGCCCGTCAGCCATCAGATCGCCTGCCAGTCGACCAGGATTTGAACCCCCACGCGCCTGATTAACAGACGACGAAATTGTTGCTGTTTTTGTTGTTGTTGGTTTAGTTTGATTGGCCACTCACACTTGGATGTATTCGAGCCATGCCATTCTTTGAGGTACTTCCCCGAAGTGTTGCGTTGCTTCCCCGAAGGGTTGCGTAAATAACTTTTATAGTTTATTCAATATATACATTTTTTTTTATTGATTCTTAGGCTTGTAGCAAACATAACAAAATAATTAATCAACTTGTACACATTTACCTCCCTTATTTGAAAAGTTGTCTTCCTTTATGAAATTCTTCTTATTGTTGTTGTTGTTGTTAGCTTTGTTTATTGGCTTCTAGATGTATTTGAGCCGTCACTCACTCTGAGAGGTGCTTCCCCAAAGGGTTGCGTTGCTTCCCCGAAGGGTTGCTCTAAATAAAGGTTAACTCTGAAATAATAAAAAATTAAAATGTTGCTAGGGATTTATGCGTTACCTGTTATCTGTACCCTGTAAGTCAGCACCAAGGAACCACGCCGAAACACTCACTGATTGGACTCTAGGTGATTCTGAACTTTCATTGTTGTCGAAAGTAACTCACATGGTACACTAAAACGGGAGACAAAGCTTAACATTGAAGAGTGAATACATTGCGTGAGAAGAACCGCCTATAGCCTAACTGGAGCAGGACTTCATGGTTCAAATGGCCTAAGAAGTAAAATCGGTGTCAACATCCTCAGCTGGTACATTATGGGTCGTCTCATTTATGGATTTCAAATCTTCATATTGCAGATAACAACATTCTGATATATCACCTAAGTCTTCTGAGGAAAATACAATCACTTCCATCACATACAGCAAAGGGCATTGTCTACCTCCTTGTCGGAGTCAGACCAATCACAGCGGGGCTAAGTAGTCGTCAGCCCTCATTGCTAGGCGACAACATTAGAAGTGTCAATCAAGTGCTCCACAATATCATGTTAAGACCATTCATGAATCCATTTCCTCATTCAATCAATCATACGACGTCATAATCAACTACATGACGTGTAGGCTGACGCCATAATCATTACGTTATAAATGATTCTATTTGGCCCGTCTTTAACGATTAATAGTCCGACACGTACGAATTATATGTATCTACTATTTAATAAACATGCTGTTGAATATTTTGAAACTAATATGACTAAACGCTGTTTCTGCCATATGCAGCAACAGCGTCCAGTCAAATTAGTTTCAAAATATTCAATAGCTTACCTGTATAGTTTTCTGGAAATTGATAGTCGGGGAGTTCAGAGATCGATCGATCCCAACACGAGCGAGGTGTGGGTGGAGCTGAGCTAGAGATGGGCGGGGCATAGCTAAAGTGGAAAGGTCTATTAGCCACGAAAAACATAGTTCTGATAGCTGCTTTGTCTACATAAAGCAGCTGCGTGATAAATGCAGCCTTCCAACCAGTCCAGCGTGTCCCATCTAAAGAGAAGCGGAAGACCATAGTTACAACGCGCATTGGTAACTAATGGAGTGAGCGGCTTCGCGCCGACTGCACCGCGAAGTACTCGCTGGAATACTGCAACACCCAAGATCTATGCATCGGAAGGCTTCACACCAGTCTTTTGAATACGTAGCTAACAACCTAAAAGATGTGAAACCCAGCACCATCAACACCAGATTACTTACAGGAACATAGTCATACGTGGCGCAATCAGCCAACGCCTCGGGTTTAATACCTGGATCACTATATGCAGCGATCAAAGTATATTGACAAAACTTACCATAGATTTCTGTACACTCATTCTGCTTCAAATCATGCCCGATGATCCAGATCTACTCCACAACATTGAACTACTAAGCAGAAATCTGTCCTACAACTTTCTCTGTGGCAGAACATTTATACTGCACAACAGAAAACCCCCAGGTATGCACATTGCTCATTCACTATGCGCTTGCTTTGTTAACGTCTCTGTGTTGTACAATTAACTGTTGTGCCTTCACAATGGACCTTCCAATTTTTAGCCATGCCCCGCCCATCTCTAGCTAAGCTCCACCCACACTTCGCCGTATTGGAATTGATCGATCCTCGAATGCCCTAACTATCAATTTCCTGAAAACTATACAGGTATACTGTTGAATAGTTTGAAACTAACTTGGCTGGAAGCTGTTGCTGCCTACGGCAGCAACAGCGTCCAGTCAAATTAGTTTCAAAATACTCAACAGGATATTTATTAAATAGTAAAGTCATACAATTCGTACAACAACGCATAGTCCGTCTTTAAATATGCGTTCGTGACTTACTTATCTACGTCATTCACTATGATGTCATTCTACACGTCACATAGTTGATTATGACGTCATATGATGAGTGGATACTCTAGAAAGGTGTATTAATGCTTTGTACCTGCACCTAGGAACTATGTGTTTTACCACTGAACTAGGTGTTTTACCAAAGAACTATGTGTTTTACCATTGAACTATGTGTTGTACCTGCACTTGTCATGAACTGTGTATTGTACTTGTACCAATCGTCTTTACTACAGTAGTTCAATCTTTACCACAGCCGTGGGTGCTCCTACCAATTGAAGGATTATACGAACATAATTATCATCAACTGGTAGCAAACGCAATTAAATAATTAATTAACTAATTAATTTGTACAGCGTTACCTTCCTTGTTTGGAAAGTTGACAATTATACACATTTTCTCTTGATGAATAAGCTGGTAGCCAAATTCATAAATAATTATTTAGTTAATTAATTTGTACGGATTTGCACTCTTGTTGGGAAAGTTGTACTGCTAAATTACAAGTCTCAATTAGCAATTTTACTGCTCAATAGCAAGTGTCACTTAACTCTATTACTGCTGAATGACAAGTGTCAATTAACACTTTTACTGCTGAATTGCAAAAGGTCATGTGAGTGCAATAATGTCGTTTGATTGTAAAAAGGTCACATGAGACCAAAGAGGTCAAATGAGTGCAAAAGGGTTATTTGAGTGCAATAATGTCATTTGCGTGCAAAAAGGTCAAATGAGTGCAAAAATGTCAAATAAATGGAAAAAAGTCAAGAGTGCAAAAAGGTCAAATCAAAAATGATCATTTAGTGCTAAAAGGCCAAATGAGATTATTTTGGCCACAATTATTCATTTTCCTCAGTTTTTTGTTACTTTGGCCCATTTTGTTCATTTGTGACTGTATTCCTTAATCATTTTCTGCCTTTTGGGACCAGATTTTGCTCACCTTTGTCTGTTTTTAACAATTTCTGAAAGCATTTGAGCATGTTCTGTGTTTTCTGTTCATTAAATCTATTTGTAAATATTTTAATGTTTTTTTGGTGTTTTAAAACCAGTTTGCGACAGATTTTGGTAATTCTTTTAACCATTTTTGGTCCTTTTCACCAATTTAAACCTCATACTGCTGAATTATTTTACTTTTACCATTGTATCTTTAGCCTTAATTGCTGACTCCATCATTCCCTGATAGGCCCTATGCTGTTGCGGGTATGGCAATGTTAGTGGTCTAGTTGCAGCTTTGTGAAACTGGCTTGGAAGCCGTCCGCAGTAACTGCTACAGGTCAAGTTATTATTATTATTATTATTATTATTATTATTATTATTATTATTAATGTTGTTGTTCACGATTTTTATTTTTCCAATGTCTAATTCCATTTTAATACAAGCTAACTTATTTGACTGTGTAACATTAGTTGTAGGGTAGCAATTATGGACCTTTCCACTGTATCCATCCATCATATGACGTCATAATCAACTACGTGACGCATAGAATTACATCACACTCAATGACGTCATCAGGACGTCATGAATGACCTAGATAAGAATGTCAGGGACACACAGTTGAAGACGGACTATGCGTTGTTGTACCAATTGTATGTCTTTACTATTTAATAAATATTGTGTTGAATATTTTGATACTAATTTGACTGGACGCTGTTGCTGCCATAGGCAGCAACATTGCCCAGTCAAATTAGTTACAAAATATTCAACAACTTAACAGTATAGTTTTCACGAAATTGATAGTATGTTATTCAGGGATCTATCAATCCCAACACGGCGAAGTGTGGGTGGAGCTTAGCTAGAGGTGGCGGGGCATGGCTAAAACTGGAAAGGTCCATTGTCTTGAATATCACTAATAAAGTATGATGAGAAAATAAAGCATTTGGATATTATTTGCCATTCTTTTGAATAATTCTGTTCAGTGTTGTATTTTACATAAATTCGTCTACTCGGTGTTGCCCGCAAACTACATTTTAAATCATGAAATAACATTTCTGAAATACAAACCCAGGTCTTTAAATAAAATAATTAAGAATATACATATATTCGTGTGTTTGATAAGCAATATGCGACTTTTAAAAGCATTTTCTTTTCGAGTCTGTTGAAAATGACAGTGCGTTAGATATTACAAATTGAAATTTGAAAAAGAATCATCTATGGAATTCAATCAGCCATAGAAAATTTTAAAATTTATTTCCAAAATTATAACTAAACTAGATAATGAAACAATTCATTATCTAGTTTAGCTATAGCTTTGGAAATAGATGCCCACAGCACGTATTCGCTTTCATTGTCTAGTTGTTGGATGGACTTTGCTATGCTATCTTTGATAAACGTAGGCAGCAGCACAATAAAAAGTCTAATATGGCGGTGGGGACATGGTGTTGGGGTGGGAGTGGTGAGGTATATATTAGAGTAGGCTGGGTGTGGTGGGGCGGGTGGGGGTTGGAGGTGGGGGAGGGGGTGGTGGTTGCGATAATTAAAACTAGCCACTATTTGTGTATTCAGTAACCAGCAAACACTGGTTATATGAGAAGAAATTTTATTGCTACAAAAATTAACATGTAAGCGTACACAATAAATGGAAATCAACCAATATCTATTCATTCCGAATTTACATGACAATGGCTTAGAGGAAGATGGATATGGATGACACATGCTAAACAATGGAGTAATCCAGTTTTAGCTATGCTTTGATTTGTCTTAGCCTTAAAGGTGAACCTTCCTGTCACAATGGATTATGTACCACGATTTATATAAATACCACAGCTATGTAGTACCGAATAATATAGGCGAGGTAACTAGCCTATGTTGTGGCCCCCACGCTCGCAAGACAGACAACTGATATATATAAATATATATATATATATATATATATATATATATATATATATATATATATATATATATATATATATATATATATATATATATATATATATATATATATATATTATTCTGGGATCTTGTGTCTAGTCAGACCACAACTCAGATTTTCAGATTCAGATTTTTTATTTACACCCAGGCCACATAATTGCATATGGGGAATATGAATTTACAGAAATTATAAATGTAATGGCGACCAGCCATTATATATCAATTCATAATTACATATTTTGGTATTTATCTATTTATATAACAACTGTTTGTGCTTTCGGTAGTAGTAGTAGTAGTAGTAGTAGTAGTAGTAGTAGTAGTAGTAGTAGTAGTAGTAGTAGTAGTAGTAGTAGTAGTAGTAGTAGTAGTAGTAGTAGTAGTAGTAGTAGTAGTAGTAGTAGTAGTAGTAGTAGTAGTAGTAGTAGTAGTAGTAGTAGTAGTAGTAGTAGTAGTGGTGGTAGTAGTAGTAGTAGTAGTAGTAGTAGTAGTAGTAGTAGTCGAAGTGAACGCACGCGTTTATTTAGCGCTGCAATTGCTGCCCGAATTTGCTAGTTTCTAGCGCGATTTTGTAGATAAATTTTATACATATATTTCGTATTAGTATTTCCTTTCAAACTTTATGTTTAATTTATAAATTCTTGTCTTGGTTGGAGCGGATTTTGTGTCACCATTTTCTAAAGGCACTCCTCTTAGCTGGCGGTTTCCGGCATTTAATAGGGCTCCCCTTTGTCATTTGTAAGCGCAAGCCTAGATCTTTAATCAGATAAAACTTATAGTCAGTTGGCTGTCCCCGGTCAACCCGAACAGACTAACACATATATGACTGTACTATTTATTCATATATCTGTTAGTATACTGTAATCAGTTAGGTGTTAGTGAACAACTTAATAAGTGGTTCAAACTAACACATATACGACTGTACTCTCTGTTCGTATATTTGTTGGTAGACGTCAGGGTTTCAAAAGGGGACACTATTTATTTTGCGTTTAGCTCTTTCCCTGACGTCTTGGTATTATATATCGCCATTATATATTGTAGTAGTATGGGGGTTCCTCTTTTTATTTTTAAAACACCATGGCAACCTTCTATAAGCGTACCCTAAGCCTTAAAATAACAATAAAGGGGTGGGGTGTCACGGCTATCGACGTGTATCATGGGTTAAAAGACGTCGTTGGCGCGGGGACCTGCTATTTTGGCAGGGGCTTATCAATGTTACTAAAACTGTATGGAATGTGACTGTGGCGAATGAAAGTATGCTAGATGAGGTCCTTGTTGTGAAAGGCGAAGTGTGTAATGTAGAAGAAATCGAGTCGGATAGGTTGTTAGTTAAAATGAAAGTTCCATTGGAGATTCCAAATGAACGAATCATGAATGAACTGAAAGCGTATGATAAAATACAGAAGATTGAAATGGAAACATATCCGTTTGACAGAACTTTGGAGAATGGTGTAAGGCGCATTTGGTTTGTAAAAGTGGATAGCCCTTTGCCAAACAGATTGACGCTTGATGGCAGCTTTGGTCTGCCCTTATGGTATAGAGGGCAGATAAAAGAATGCAGAATCTGCCTTAGTACTGACCATCTTGCAGCAGATTGGCCAAATAGAAATAAATGTTGCTCTGTGGTTTAACTGGCCATTTCAAATTCCGCTGTCCAAACAACAAAAACAACCACACAGTAGAAGTACGCAATCCTACATTAAAGGACGCATCTGAGACAAATGCTTCTGATGACATCGCTGCAGAAGCTACCGTCGAAGTTCATGCCATTATAAAGGCGACAGAAAAGGCAGCAAATCCTATTGAAGTAACTGCAGATGATGAGATAGAAATATTAGAGGAGGGAATAACTTAAACCCCAGAAATTAATCAAAATGTGGTGGGCCCATTATGGATGTAAATGAAATACAGACGAATAATGATAGTAACGGAGACGCAGATCATTGCTCTTTAGAAGATGACTTAATATTAGGACAGAGTAAATTTAGGTCACAGAAAACAGAAAGCTCTGTCGATTTCCCGCTAAGCCCGATTGATCTAAGTCAGCTTGAAGCTATGGGGAATGGTGTTGCTGCCAAATGTAAGTCAAGTGGCAGTAAGCGCCAGAAAGAAGACAATAGCTCAGAATCTGAGATTGAGGAAAATGATATGGATGATGATACAATGTCAATTGCAGAATCAGACGTGTCAATACAAACACAGAGTTCACAAATGAAAGATGAAATGGTGATGTACCGATCAGAAGGTGGTGAAGTGTTAGTGCCCTATGTAACGGTGAGAGGCGTTAAATATCGTCTACTGCGCCATGATTCTGATATTTCCAAATATGAATATTTGTCTGTGGTAGAACTAGGAAACATTGAATTCGCAGGAAAATTAGGTAAATGGTCTAAGAAACGAGCTAAAAAACCCAAATCAAGTTAATCTAATGATGGCGGTTGTAAACATCATTTTACTAATTATGATTATCTGCACAATAAATTGCAGAGGATTAAACACCGAAGTCAAGCAGCGTCACTTGCTTGAAGAATTAGCAAATGAGAGGGTTGATATTGCTTTTCTACAGGAGACCAAAATTCAAAAACATGAAGTGTATGAATCTCTCAAAAATATTTCAAAAGGGAAGATTTTTTTTCTTTATCACAAGACAATAGTGCGGGAGTGGCTATTCTTATCCTGCCCCCTGTCTCAACTATGTTGACGTTATATCCTCGTCATCAGATATAAATGGTAGATGGATTTGTGTATCAATTGATGTACTAAACACAAGTTTAAATTTGATGTGCCTTTATGCGCCAACCTCTCAGCAATTGCGTCGTGAATTTCTAAATGATGTTTCCACAATAATTCAAGACAGAACGCCTGAAAACCTAATTATGGGCGGTGACTTTAATTGCATATTAGATGAAGCTAAAGACAGAAACGATAGGTCTAATTTTATTGACACATCTCATAATATTTTGAAACACATCTGTGAATATAAAAGCTTGTTAGACACTTATCGGATTGAAAATCCAAAGGGCAGGGACTTTACTTGGTTTTCAACCGATGGAAAGAAAGCATTCAGACTGGACAGGATCTATGTAGAATGCTCATTGAAAGGTTACATTTGTAAAACTAACATAAAACCAGTAACTTTCTCTGATCACAATATGTTTTCCATCACATTAGACAATGCTGACTGGATCAAACGAGGAGATGGATTTTGGAAACTCAACGTAGCGTTGTTACGAGATAGTTGCTATCGCAAATGTGTAGAAAGTTGTTGGAGGCATTGGGATGAAAAGAGAAGTTTGTATGAATGTATAACAGACTAGTGGGAGGATGCTAAATCCGACCTGAAACATATTTCTCCTTCAATCAATACTCACCATTCTATTACTTCTGATACAATCTATCCTGGATAGCTGGCCCTAGGACTATAGACTTAGTAAGCTTTACCGGCTCCTGGGACACTACCGAGTACCCGTTTGCCATGAAGCTCATTCTTGTTTGCATAGCAACAAGAGCTACATGCTTTTTGTGCAGTTGGAGTCTTAAAGTTTTCTAAGTCTTTTTCTGTGAATTGTGATAATAATAATAATAATAATAATAATAATAATAATAATAATAATAATAATAATAATAATAATAATAATAATAGTAATAGTACATTTGTAATGCGCTAAATCCATGCGATCGCATGCTCTAAGCGCTGACAATAAGAGAGAAATTTAGCATACAGCTTACGGGAAAGCTTCTTTAAATAAGAATGTTTTCAAGTTAGTTTTAAATACGGATAAAGTCCGGGAAGATTTAATATGAGTTGGGAGATTATTCCACTGAGTGGCGGCCACGAATGAAAAGGCTTTATGGCCATAGGTTTTAGTGCTTACTCTGGGAATCTTCAGGAGATTTTGTTCAGAAGATCTGAGGGTTCGTGTAGGTGTGTAACTCTCTAGCAATCCAGATAGGTACGTTGGTGCAGTTTCGGAGACACATTGATATGCTAAACTTAGGATTTTGAAACGGATTCTGTATTCTAGTGGGAGCCAGTGTAAATCTTGAAGAATGGGGGTAATGTGGTCATACTTATTTCTCAGTGATACAATTCGCGCAGCTGTGTTCTGAACTGCCTGAAGCTTGTTAATGGGTATTTTGGAAGCACCTGCGAGAAGACCGTTACAATAATCGAGTCTCGACATTACTAGTGATAACACGAGCCGTATTGCCGCTTCACGAGTGATGTACTTCCTAATGTTACCAATGTTTCGTAGCTGCATAAAGCACACCTTGCGAATATGATTTACATGACTTTCCATATTTAATTCAGAATCGAGGGGAACGCCTAAATCTTTTACAACAGTAGCCAATGGAATATTATTAACTCCAACTGATGGCTTTGTGCGCTCTCTAACGATTATATTGGATTACCATGGAAGGAGCCGATGATAACCAGGTCGTATATTTCCATGATATTCTATAGTTAAAAGATTTAGGTCTTCAAAATTTCGTCTGTTTCACATGTTCCAATTTCTGACCCCGAATCTGGGACGTGTGTTAACAACGAAATATGCCAGATTGATCGCCTTCCTTTAACCCCAACAGGCGATCGGCAGATATGAAATAAGGTGTTGGCTTTACGGTGTTTAAACACGAAAATCGGCTGACATCGTTCTCCGTAAAATCCGAGCGGGTGACGTCACACCCGTGTTGTCTCGGATTTTTTATGTGAAGAAAATGTTTCATTAATTCGCGCATCTGAATATGGGTGCTGCGTACTTTATTGGTACCAGAAAAACTGGAATTTTCAAGTTTTGCGTGTTATCACGATCTGTTTGCAATGATCAGTGGTTTCTAAATTCTTGATTTAGATGTGTGGGCTGCGGTTTTACCGTGTGCTACAGCAGTTTGTTTACATTTTGTTGTTTCTTCACATATCGTTTTGGCCTTTGTTAGGAGTATAATTTATATTGATTAGTAAATATACCCCGAATACTATGCGATATGGTTCCTGGTTCCGTTATACATCCTTGAGGATCAGTTTATGGGTATATCTTGCCTGCTTCGTTCTTGTCATCTTAATCAATGCGATCTTTGCTGTAACGTTGTAGGGTGGGGTGCGGGAGGGTCAACATCTAATTTATGATCAAATTATTTGAAAATTATTTGTCTGCCTTTCATTCCTGTTTTGTTCCGCTTGCTTATTGTAGGTTTGTGCTTATTTATAGGCCAAGCCAGCCCCGCAATCATGTCACGAGAGCCATAAATTCGTGAGGGTTCTGTTCAAGGACCATGTCTGCTTTCGTTGTACAAGTTGTAATCTTGATAGTAGGTGTAAAATTTGTGCAGTGTGGTCGTCCGACATGATGGTCAAGTTCCTTGCCCAGAAGGACTTGGCAGGGTCTGACGCGGGGTCAGTCCGAAAGCAAATTGTGAAGCGTTCGTTTCGGCCCTTGGGGGCACTCCACGTCTGCAACTGGAGGTTGCGGAGATGGCACCACCGGCGTGGTTTGGTCCTGCTATGCAAGGCTTCTTGCATAGCGTTCTGCCTACGCTGGTGTCGTCCCTGCTTCCGAAAGTTGTAGGGCAGTCTCTTCCCGTGCTTGGTACGGACCCTGTCCTTGGACAGGGTTCTGGACTGGCCACTGAGGGAGCCATCTCGTATGGCTCCCTGGCAGTCCCGTCGGGCTCCGGCCTGATGGGTTCTGTCTCTCTGTGGCTACCTCCGGGTGGTCCACTGGCGGTAGCCGGTCAGTCAGGCATGGGAGCCATCCGCCAGGATGGCTCCATGGTTTCCTCATCTAGTGACGACTCTTCGGGGTCTGAGGACGAGAAGGCCGAGGAGGAGAGATTGCTGCAGCCTGAGATTCTGCAGGTGGAGAGCATGGAGGTCGATTCCATCCTTGACGGAACCTCCCTCCATCTGTCTGCAAGCCAGGGAAGCGGCTCCGCCTGTTGTTGAGGCCACTCCAGTACCGGGCACCGCTCCCATGATGGTTGGTTTGCCACCAACCGACACGATGATGGGTGTGGCTGGCCAGGTGTGGTACTCACCTATCTCGCCTAGTCCGGCTGTCAGGCATGGGGTGCCATTGGCGCCCGTGCTTGGCCACGGTTCCTCAACCGTTATGGGTCCACACGGTTTTCCGTGCGGATCTACTCCATGGACTGGTGTTTTTCATGGGGTGGCGGCGGAACCATATGGTACCGGAGTTCCTGGCATATCAGCAATCGCTCCTAGCCAGGAGGCCATTGCTGGTAGGGCCATGAACACGTCAACAGGTGATGTGTTCACCGGAGTGTCCTCTTCGGCGACAGACTGGTCGGAGGCTCTGGCTTGGCTAGCTTCGACCAGAGCCGAAGAGGATGCACCCCATCCATCGGTGGCATCGATTAGGACGTGGATCTTGCCCTCAGCCCGGATCCAGTGTATTGGACTGGATCCAAGGTTTATGGAGTTATTGGATGGTATTTATAGCAAACAACTCCTGACCAAGGGCCAGCTTCCTGCGGCCTCCAGAGAGGTGTGGACGAGGTGTTGTATCCCACGTGGGGGAATATGACAGATATGGTGTTGTCCCAGTGGTCACTGAGGATGATCGCTGGGTGCTGGGTGTCCAGAGCACTGGAGCGGGTGGCCCCGCCCCGACGCTGATGGACAAGTCTCAGGTACACCATGACGAAGTCCTGTCCCTATGCGATGAGGGGGTGAGGGCAGCAATGAGTGCTGTCAATCATTCTTATCACCTTCTTCAGTCGGTGTGGGCTGAAGCGGGGCAGGCCACCCTGTGCCACCTGTGGCACTTTCATGTGTCAATGACGACCTGGTGCTGTCTATGGACGCATTGGCAAGGGTGCAAGCGCGAGTGACGAAGTCTAGGAGGCAGATTGGCTGATCTAAGCAGACATGCCAGCCAGGTTTGAGGTGGATACTGCTCTGACTCTGAAGTTACTTTCGGATCTAGGCTGGATAGTCAACAAGGAGAAATCCGAGTTGACACCCACTCAACAGTTCGTTTCTTTAGGGATGCGATTCGATCTCGAGGAGGGCAGGGTTTACCCGTCAGATCCCAGAGTGGTGTCTCTGTTAGCCATCCTCAAGAGTTTTCGATTGGGAAACCACATTCAGGCGAGGCGGTTTCTTCAGATGCTGGGAATGATGGTCTCCATGGAGCAGTTAATCCCGTACGCTGCTCTGATGCGAAGACCTATCCAGTTGTATCTTATGTCTCTGTGGAAACAGAGAACAGAACCCGTGTCAAAGCTGGTGCCAGTTTTGTAGCCAGTAATGTCGCGTCTTGTATGGTGGAAAAAGCGTCAGAATCGCCAAGTACGGGCTTTGCTGTACCTACCCCACCCCAGCTGTTCGTGTACATGGATGCATCGCTGGAGGGATAGGGCCCTGCCTGAGAGAGCACCAGGTCTCGGGAACATGGACTCTCCAAGAGAGCCAGCTGCATATCAATCTCTTGGAAATGATGGCAGTGGAATTTGCGTTGGAAAAGTTTCTTCCAAAAGTCAGGGGCAAGGCGATATTGATATGGTCGGACAACTCGAAAGTAGTATCATACAAAAATCGCCAAGGCGGGACCAAGTCACCCACACTATGTATGAAAGTGTGGCACTTGATTCAATGGTGCAGGAATTACTCGGTTGTTTTGAAAGCAGCTCACATTCCCGGGCGATTGAACATTCTGGCGGCGCCACAAAGGAAAAGCTCAAAACATGACCTATGTCTAGCCGATTCCAGATCCAAATGCCGTTAATACAGACGCTCTGGCGATAAGCTGGAGAGGGATGCACGCTTACGCGTACCCACCCACCATTCTTCTGCCCAAGATATTGGTGAAGATCAGGGAGGAATCGTGTCTGGTCCTGCTAATGGCACCATTTTGGCCCAGCAGGGCGTGGTTCACGGATCTTCTAGATCTGCTCGTGGACAATCCAGTGCAGTTACCCTAGATTCCGAACATAATCTCCCAGGCCAAGGGACGCTTCCTACATGAGCGTCCCGAAATGTTCAAATTGACTGCGTGGATGTTATCAAACGACTTTCCACGTTGGAAGATTTTTCTCGACAGGCTGCGAATTGTATCGCAGCTGCGAGAAGGAGGTCAACCTTCAAGTCATATAACAACATGGTTAACAGATTTGCAGACTGGTGTGAAGGAAAGGGTATTGATACCTTTCAATCCACTATTCAGCAAATAGCAGACTTTCTCTGAGCTGTTCTTTTCAGGACCAGCTCCTGTCACAATTGCTGGATATAAGTCAGCTTTGGCATCAATTATCCCTTGTCTAGCCAACAAGGATTGTCCAGAGATGGCCCAGCTAAATGTGATGGTGAAGGGAATGAGCAATCTCCGACCGAGACAACCGGTAGTCATTCCAGCCTGGAGTCTATCTTTAGTGCTTAATGTACTGGCCAAGCACCCTTTCGAACCATTGCGTTCGGCTAGTCTAAAGCATTTGACTCTAAAGGCGGTCTTTCTATTGGCAGCTTCCTCAGCTAGAAGGTGCAGTGATGTCAAAGAATCACTCTTTGAGATATCCCGGCAAACCGATCATTATACCGAAACTAACTAGGTTTGATCGTGATGCCAATGTCTGGTGCCCAGTCTGTGCTTTGACTAAGTACAAACGACGGACAGACTCGTTACGCTCGAATGATAGACATCTGTGGATCTGCCATAAGAAGCCATATGGTGCTGCATCCATGGAATCTATCTCTCGTTGGGTAGTCGAATGCATTCAGTCTACCCATGAGATTGCGACTGGACACCAGGTGCAATGCGCAAGGGCACACGATGTTAGAGGAATAGCCGCTTCGACCACCCTTTACAATGCTGTTCCATTAGAGGACATCATGGCCGTTGCACAATGGCACTGTGAGTCCTCTTTCACGGCTTACTACATGAGGAATGTGTCAGACTCCGCCAATCCACTCGCTTTAGCTGTTTTGAAATGGTAGTTATACGACCACACTGCTCTTCTCCCTTTTTTGGCATTTGTAAGAGAGTATTTAGAAGCAGACATGGTCAAGTGAGAGGATATCAACCAGATTGTGTCACTGATGGCCGGACAAGTGAATGGTTGGAGGCGCCACGTCTGGAATCCAAATATCATGAGGTAATTCAAGATTGAGACTTTTTTGTATTATGTCTATATATCATGTTCATTCATCTTATATATTCATGCTCATTCCTAGACTAATATATGCAAAGAGCAGTTAACCCTCTTGGCATATTTGTGTTTCAGGCGAGATGCATGTTCGTGAGTTCTCTCCCTTTTCTTAGTGGAAAGGGGGGGGGGGCAGTGATGCGAATGTGATTCGGTTCCTTTAACTTGATGGTCATTTTAGGTCTCCATTAGTCAAGTTTAAGTCTAAGCGCTTTCTCCATGGGGCAAAAGTAGCAATTGATGGCTTGCCCCTTCCCACCAGGTTACTCTCTAAATCTGGTGTATATCTGAAGTAATAGAACGGTGAGTATTGGTCGAAGGAGAATGAAGGAAATTTCAATTTCCCTTTCTCCGAGATCTAACAATACTCACCATTCTATTACGGACCCAGCCTCCACGCCCCACGGAGGCAAGCCATGGGTATCTCTTGTTTAGTGGCTATGCAAACAATATGAGCTTCATGGCAAACGGGTACTCGGCAAATGAGAGACGAGTACCCGGTTCCAGGAGCCGGTAAAGCTTACTAAGTCTATAGTCCTATGGCCAGCTATCCAGGATAGCTTGCATCAGAAGTAATAGAATGGTGAGTATTGTTAGATCTCGGAGAAAGGGAAATTGAAATTTCCTTCATTCAAGGCAGTATTCCATCACGAAAACACGAGAAATGCGAAAGCGTAAAAAGGCGCTTAAGAGGTCGGTGTGTAAAATTAATAAGAAAATTAATGATGGAGAATATAATTATTACGAACTATTAGTTAGATTAAAAGGTAGACTAAATAAAATAGAGCAATATCAGTTTGATGGGGCCAAAATAAGGTCAAGAGCAAAAATGCACAGGGGGGGGGTGGCGAAAAGTCTACACGTTACTTTTGTAACTTGGAAAAAGCAAGAGGTATAGGGAAATTAATGCGCTCACTGAAGACTAATGATGGTGTATCAGTGTCCTCAAATGCAGAGATGATGGAAATAGTATCCAAATTTTACAAATCATTCTATAAATCTGAGGGAAGTGATGAAGCTGCAACTAGAGATATTTTAGCTAATATAACGCAAGGACTTCCAGATTCATGTCGCAAAAGTTGTGACCAATCACTAACAATTGATGATTTGACAAAATCCCTCAAAGGTATGAGGTTAGAAAAGTCTCCTGGCTGCGACGGACTTCCAGTCGAATTTTATCAAACATTCTGGCACATATTTGGTCCAGTATTAGAAGAAATAGCAGCTAGTATTTTTAAGCAAGGACATCTCCCTCAATCGATGGCCCAAGCATATGTTCGGCTTATATACAAGAGGGGTGACAGAAATAAAATACAGAATTATGGACCAATCTCTCTACTCTGTGTAAACTATAAGATTATTACTCGGGCACTAACATTAAAACTTGGCGCAGACCTAGGCGATGATGATCAAACGTGCTCTGTACCAGAAAGAAGAACATTAAACAACATATTGCTTATACGAGACCGTATTCAATTAGTTGAACAGGATTGCATCCCAGCAGCAATAATAGCACTTGATAACGAGAAGGCGTTTGACAGACTTGAATGGGATTTCTTGTTTAGGTCTTTAGACCATATTGGCGTTGGTTCCAGATTTATTAAATGGGTTAATATTTTATATACTGATATAACAAGTTGCTATTTAGTTAATAATCATCTATCTGAACCTGTAGTGTTGGAACGAGGTGTCAGACAGGGTTGCTCATTATCTCCGCTTCTATTCGTCATAGCTATGGAATCGTTGGGGGCCACATTGAGGCAACGTAATGATTTTCAGGGAATATGTGTACGTGGCGTAGAAAGGCCACTAAAGGTGTTTCAATATACAGATGATACGATTGTGTTTGCAGATAAAAATTCAGATTTTAGAATTTTAAATGGCGTATTATCAGATTTTCAAAAGGCATCAGGGCTTAAGGTCAATAGAGACAAATCTAAGGGATTATTTTTGGGCGCTTGGAAGGACAGAACTGACAATGTTATGGACATTAACTGGTCAGATGATATCATAAAGATTTTGGGTATTTACTCTAGTAGAGAATAAGATGTAATAAAAAATTGGGAAGAAAGGCTATCCAAGCTAATGTGTGCATTAGTGAATTGAAAACGACGTCGCCTAGCTGTATTTGGCAGGACATTTGTCCTTAATAATTTAATTTTATCTGGACTGTGGTATACCGCTTCTGTAGTTCATATGCCCAAATCAGTAGAGTCAAAGATCAACACGTTACTTTTGTCATTCTTATGGGAGGACAAAGCCCATTTAGTATCGCAGTCAATCCTCACCAATGAAAAGCATGATGGAGGCCTGGATTTGGTTAATGTTTTAGCAAAGTGTGATTCTTTAAAACTGAAATTCTTGAATAAGTTACTAACTTCAAACTCATCTTGGTCACGTGTTGCAAGGACACTTCTACAAAGGTATGTAGATCCATTTCCAGTAGAATGTTTATTTTTGTGCAATAAACTGCCACCTAACCATCAGAAGATACCAAACGTATATAAAGAACAGCTCGAAGCTTTACAAATATTTACATGATCAATGCCACAGCCCAGTTGTTGGGAAAAATGCCTTAGAGCGACGTCTTTGGGGCAACGAGTTGATTCGTGATAATGATGCTGTATTATATTTGCCCTCTATGGCCAAAAATGGCATTCAATATTTACGTGATTTAGTAAATCCAAACTCTCGCAAATGGATTGCAATGCAGGATGTAGCAAGAACAACATCAATGAGGCATATTGATGCCCAACGCTTATTTCTTAGAATAAAGAATGCAATACCTGGTGAATGGTTCAAATTGCCGAAAGCATGTGGCAACAGAGATATGTTGCAACCAACATTAGTATTTAAGTCAGAGCATATAAAATACAACATGGCATCTAGAGCCTGGTATGGAATGCTAATGCAAAGTTGGAGACAGTCTCCTATTGCAGTTAGGCATTGGAACAATTTAGGATGCACGCCAAAGAACTGGAAAAATGCGTGGAAAACAATACATCTACCTTGTCTACCAGCAAACGCACGGGACCTGACATGGCGATTACTCCATCGAAGGCTATGGGTCAGCCATCTGACTTATATGTGCAAAATAACAAGTACAGACCGGTGCTTATTATGTAATACTGAGGAGGAAACAATAGACCATCTGTTTACACAGTGTTGTATAGCTACAGGCTTTTGGGTATATATCAATATGCTCCTTGCTAAATTTGGAATCAAATATGTGAAATTAATGGCTGAAACAATTATGTTCAAAGATTGCTCAACTATCGGACGAATCATTAATAGCAAGGAGAAAGAACTGTTAATAACTCTGTTATATGTAGGAGTGTGGGCCATTTGGAAGCATCGGTGTTCAGAGGCCAGAAATAAAACAGGAAACAACCACCAAAGAGCCATACAAGCTATATTTCGATCATTGTTGATAAACTGCATTCATTATGAATTTTACAGGCTAGTGGAATATGGAAAAGAAAGTAGATTTAAAGATGTATGGTGCAAAACTGGTCTAGTATCAATTGAATACGAATATCTAAAAATAGCAGAAGCAGAACCTTTATAAGCTAGCATACTCGCTGTTTGTTGCATATTGATATATGGTATTTTATTTTATTTAATTGACTTTATTTTAAAATTTTGACGAATAACCTAACCGTGGGAATCGGTATATTTAAATATCAAATGAGCATCGCGTCAATATTCTGGAGGTGATCCGACGATCCGACTTTCGAGTTCATTAGGTTAACAGAGTATGACATCTTACATATATACAATTAGCATCCTGTTGTAAATGTTTACTGTATGTGTGTTTGTTCCAGGGTAATGCAAAAACTTACAATGAAGTAAATTTAGAATGTGAACCCAAAGCGCCATCTATTTAGTCGAAGTTTGTATACTTTTGCTTTGTGCATTATACGACATAAAGGCTACTACGCCCGCCCGGTATTTAAGAATCGGCTAACTGGCGCCAATGAGTGACCTTTTGTTACTTATTGACGAGTCACCTCGCCATTTGTTGGCGAGGTGCACTCGCCATTTGGGCCTAATACTATGCTCAATGGCGTCAATGAGTAGCAGTAACTTACTGCTAATTATTGATGAGTCGCTTTACTACTTGTTGGCTAAATATGCTCGCCATTTGGGCCTACTACTACACGGTGTGCAAATAGTAATGGTTTTGTTGAATTATATTATGTTATCAGCTCTTTATTAAGTTTTTTTCTATGTAGTTATGCCATGGGTGTGGTATATGGTAATAGAGTATTTTAGCTTGCACTGTTTTGATATGTTGAGTTTGTATTGTTATTCATATACTATTAATAAAGCCTGCTATTTCACCTGATTTTTTATGGGGGGTTGCAAGCCTTTTTTAAAGGAGTTCCTCCGTGCAGTGTGTCCGACTGCGTCAGCGTCGGATTAAAAAAAAAAGTAGTAGTAGCAGCAGCAGCAGCAGCAGCAGCAGCAGCAGTAGTAGCAACTAAAGGGCGGTAACATTCTGATTTAGAGATAACTTTGTCAATGGGTATTAACCCCCTTCGACCGCCTCTATCGTGGATGCTGTAATAAAACCTATCTGACGTTATGGTCAAGTATTGGGACGCATAGACAAGATGTGTTCAAATTGGTGGAAAATTTATCATGGCGAGTTTTCATCATTGCGTGGTTCCAACTTCCAAACGCCATTTATTGTGATATATATATATATATATATATACACCTGTGCAAAAGTTAAGCACCAGCAAAAACAATAGAACGTAGAAACATGATGGTACAACTAGGCTGCCATACTTTTTGTCCCTGCGTTAGCTGACATAATTCCAAGTACGAAATGCACATGCATGCATGACTTCACGCCGCTTGATGTCCGTGCGTGGCGGGAAACAGCACACGTGTTCAGTTATGTAAAAGTCCAGTTTGAGGTGTAGAACATTACATACAGATTTAGGCGACAAGATTAGGAATTTTGTGTTCATGACCGTGGTTTATTTGTACAGAGAGAATTAGCTCTTGATTGTGAACAGCTATGGCAAGACGAAGGTTAAGTGATCGTGTGAAATGGCAAATCATAGGCATGCATACCACTGGTATGTCATGCAGAGAGATTGGCAGACAGCTGAACATTAACCATACTGTAATCAGTCGTTTGATTGCAAAACATGGGCAAACTAACGAGGTGAAGGACAGGCCTAGATCTGGAAGACCGAAGAAGACTACTGCCCGTGATGATCGAGCCCTAGTACGCCTTGTTAGGAGATCTCCATTCACCAACAGCAGAGTGCTCAGCCAGCAATGGGAAACGCGCAATAGAGTGTCAATGTCTACCGTCAAAAGGAGACTGTATGCTGCTGGCATGAAAGCTAGGAGACCTGTCAGACGTCCTCTCCTCACCGCACCCCACAAAGAGGAGCGTCTGAGGTGGTGCAACGAAAGAAGACACTGGAACATGAGATCCTGGAGATGGGTACACTGGTCCGATGAAAGTCGGTTCCTGCTTCATGCCACAGATGGTCGAACTCGTGTATGGAGGTCCAAACGCACGGCGTACGACCAACGTAACATCATGGAAGAAGTTCCATTTGGTGGAGGTTCCGTTATGATATGGGGGTGCATCTCATTTGATTGTAAGCTGGATCTGTTGACTGTACCTGGAACACTAAATGGACAAAGATATCAAGATTCCATACTGGATAGAGTTGTGGTCCCTCATTTTGTAAATCATGCACCTGGAACCCACCCTATATTCATGGATGACAACGCCCGACCACATCGTGCTAGAGCTGTGCATGAATACCGCCGCCAGAATGCCATCGAAACCCTACCATGGCCAGCAAGGAGCCCTGCCATGAACCCTATTGAGCATATCTGGGACATTCTGGGAAACATGGTGAGAAGGAGGGATCCTCCTGTGCAGAACCTACAGGAATTAACAGACGCACTCCATCTTGAATGGCAACGAATACCACAATGGCGTATCAGTCGGGTGGTGACCAGCATGAGACGTCGTGTCCAGGCCGTCATCCAGGCACACGGTGGATATACCCGGTATTAATAATGACAGTCTCAAACTCGTGCACAGATGTTAAACTTCGTTTTCAGACACCATTAATGACAATCTAGCCACGTGTGTCAACTGTAGGGCAATAGTTGTCAGTTGTGTCAACGTAACCATATTCAGGCCTCGTTTTCAAGTTCAAACAAAAACATACAGTGTTTCCCCACCATCATAATCAGCATTCCTCTAGTTGCATTATTACCTCTTGCACTAAGATGGATGGGTACATAACTGTTTATGCTATTGCTTTCTTCATAGCACGTGAATATACCCTCGCATGTGCGTAAAAATAGGGTGGTGCTTAACTTTTGCACAGGTGTATATATATATATATATATATATATATATATATATATATATATATATATATATATATATATATATATATATATATATATATATATATATATATATATATATATATATATATATATATATATATATATATATATATATATATATATATATATATATATATACATACACATCAGGCTTGGGTACAAGTGCAAATGCATTTGCATTTGCATTTGCATTTGAATGCATTTGCGCTTGCATTTGCATTTAAATGCAATTATGAAATTTCTGATGCATTTGCATTTGCATTTGCATTTGAATCTCATGTATTTGCATTTCAATTTGCATTTGTGTGAAAAAAGGTTGCATTTGCATTTGAGTTTTCAAATGCATTTGAGTTTTTCTCAAATGCACTACTTTTTTCATTTTCTTTTTCAAAATAGGATGGAGCCTAGCTGCTGCTGCCGTAAATAGCAGTAACAGCACCCAGTAAAATTAATTTCAAAATATTCAACCAAATTATTGGTTAAATCATAAAAATGGCATTTCTGTTGCTAAGAATTGGAAATTTAATTCCCTGTGATTTATTAACACATTTTACTCTGAACTTCTTAACATGTAGCTCATATATATATATATATATATATATATATATATATATATATATATATATATATATATATATATATATATATATATATATATATATATATATATATATATATATATATATATATATATATATATATATATATATATATATATATATATATATATATATATATATGTGTGGGTGTGTGTGTGTGTGTGGGGGTGGGGGAGGGGGGGGGGGTGCGTGCGTGCGTGCGTGCGTGCGTGCAAAATCAGGTATATATTGAAATTAGTCTATCTTAAATCAGTTGAGATCTTAGTAAGCTAACACATTTTAGCTAGGAATGTGTGTGTGTGTGTGTGGGGGGGGGGGGGGTACGTGCGTGCAAAATCAGGTATATATTGAAATTAGTCTATCTTAAATCAGTTGAGATCTTAGCAAGCTAACACATTTTAGCTAGGAATGGGTGCCTCCATTCTCTTGTCCATTGTATTGACCCTTTAACAAAACCACTGAAATCATTGGCTCGGTGATCCTCTTTTCTCGGTCTGCAAATGGGCATTTGTAAAGACCACGACAAAGGCTTGTCTTTCCGGTTTCGGCATAAAAGGGTTAACAAAACAATTGGACTAAATGTTGTTGCTGCGTTAATCAATATGTTGATTTTCAGGAAAATTAATAATATTCGTACAATAATCTGTTTTAGAGAACCGCAATCCTGTGGCCCCAAGATACAGGCGGAGTAGTATGTCCGGAGTCAAAATGATACCATCTCCCTCCACTGGCGCCGATCGGCGATCCGTGGCCCCCACCGCCCTCTCAATCCCTGGCCCCCACACCTATCTACGTCGTGGTGCATCCTGGTAGATAACATTTTGCCCCCACAGCTATCTACGTCGCGGCACGTCCCTGTAGATAACTTTGCCCCCACAGCTATCTACGTCACGGCGCGTCCCGGTAGATAACTTTGCCCCAATTATTTATCTACGTCGCTGGGCGTTCACGTAGATGCAGAAGTGGCAATCTACGTCGCCGAGGGCCCAACCTCTGGGCACGTGAACGCCCATTTACAGACAGTCATCCACAGGGATATACACCACTGATCGCCTTGTGATCAACCACACATAATAGGGTCTGAACGCCCATTTAGAGTCAGCCATCCACAGGGATATACACCACTGATCGCCTTGTGATCAACCACACATAATAAGGTCTGAACGCCCATTTAGAGATGAGCATCCACTATCATATCGACACGGGCCACCCACAGGTTCCAGGTACTGATCGCCTTGTGTTCAACCACACATAATAGGGTCTGAACGCCCATTTAGAGACAGGCATCCACAGTGATAAGCACCATGATTACTGTTGCACAGCTTCGCGCTATTGCAAAGCAATTCGGCCTTAGAGGCTACTCTAAGGCCAAGAAAGCCGACCTGCTCCAGATGATCGGACAGGCCCGTGCCGAGGAGTTGCAGAAGCGACTCTCCCGAGCAATGAAGATGGGACGGTTTCCAACGACCACCAGAGATGATCCTGAGAACTTCCACAAGAAAGCGCAGCGGAGCCGTGAGCTTCGTCGGTTGGACGAGGAGGTGACTGCTAGCTTACGAGCCAAAGCTGTAGCGACGCCGATGGCAGACCATCCAATGGAGTGCCTACCTGCCATACGCAGGATCACTAAGCGAGTGATGGGGAGGTCTGAACCCTTAGCCCGGAGTATGAGGCGAGAGGGTGAGCAGATTCTCAATGAACGTCTGGGTGAGATGGAAGGTGAGGAGAGAGGATGGCGAACAATACGCTGGACGTTCTTCCAATGCCTCAATGGAGACATCACAAGACAGATCATGAGTAAGATCCAGCAGACTGTCCAGAACGCCTTCTACCTCCGGTATACCCGCACCTATCGCATCCGACACATCGAGAACGGTAGGGTGATGCTCTTTCACAAGAACGCTCCAGGGAGTCCGTGGCTGAACACGATAGGAGCAGCTCAGGACTGGGTGGCGGCAAGAGAGCAAGCCCGCCTTGACCCAGACAACATCGATCGACCTAACACCAAGTGGGCTTTCAATCGATCAATCAACGTTGAGGTCAGGGCTGTCATCGACCGCCAACCTCTGCTTGGGACAGGCCCCCTCCCAGACTGGCTACGACAGAAGAAGAGTATGACTGCCCTCGACACCTACAGGGACAACCTGTGTCTCTGGAGATGTCTAGCAGTCCACCGAGGAGTGAGAGCTGATAGAAGTACAGCTCCTGCACGAGGGCTTGCCACACAGTTCTATGGCCTGAACAGGCCTGTGGCTGACGTACCAAAGACATCCCTAGACCAGCTGGACAAGGTAGAGTTCTTCGCCAAGATCGGGATTTGCGTGTACGAACCAACAGAAGAGGGCACCTGGCACATGATCAGGCGAGCGGCTCACTACCGTGACACCATGACCATTGGAGTGTGGGTCCACCATGCCTTCTACATCAAGAACATCTCCAAGCTGGCACATACACTAGTCTGCAGTCACTGTCAGCAGAGGTTCACAAAGGCCTCGAATCTTCAGCGTCATGCTGATCGTTGTACAGGCGGCAAAACAACCATAGAGTGCCCTGAGGAGAAGGTTGATGCACCGCAGTCTGCATATGAGAAAGCATTCTATCCGCCCCAACCATCCAGTTCAGTGGCTACTCGTTGGATCGAGTATGAGTCGAGAAACAGAGGCGTACACATACACCATGTACAGTGTGGGCACGGTGGTGAGCGTTGGATCGAGGGTGCTCCCGTAGATGGTTATGATCCGGCCACCAACACCGTTTACCAGTTCCACGGCTGTTACTGGCATGAATGTCGACAACACCAGCGAGGTGAGGATGCCGAACAAAGATACCACAAGACAGTCCTGAGAGATGAGAAGCTGAGAGCCTCTGGATGCACACTTGTGGTACAGTGGGAGTGCTGTATAAAACACTGTCCAAGCGTCCCTAAACGAGTTCGGACTGTCCCATACCCACATTTCATAGTTTACGACTTCGAAGCACTCCTAGATGGTATCAAGAGACATCCTACGGAGACTCTCACGATTGAGAGTACCCACATACCGATCTCTGTGTCAGTCGGCTGCTCCTTGGAAGGCTCCACCAGTGAGCCAACTCACCTCTGCAATCCTGACCCAGAAGCTCTGATCAAGGCTCACATGGATGAGATTACCAGGCGAGCACACAGAATCCGTACAGACGTCAGGGCACAGTTCATACCTTTAGACCTTGACAAGCTCCCAAAACGACAGCAGCACCTGATTACCGAGTGGTGTGACCAAGTTCCGGTGCTAGGCTTCAACTCTGGCCGCTATGACCTAAACCTGATCAAGAAGCACTTTGTAGATGAGCTGACCAACAGTAGTGGCACAGTGAAAGTCGCCAAGAAAGCGAACCAGACAATGTTCCTCATCGCACCCGAGCGTAGGTTTCTCGATGTCTTGAACTACCTTGGCCCAGGAGTATCCTACGAGGCATGGATCATAGCCTATGGGTGTACACCACAGAAGAGCTGGTTCCCATATGAATGGTTCGACACACCCAAGAGGCTTAATTATCGCGGACTCCCTGACTACCCAGCGTGGTGGTCTAAGCTCAAGGGGTAGGGGGGGGGGGGGCTACCTCCTGAAGCTATCGGACTGGAAACAGTGCAAACAGACATTCAGAGACAATGGAATGCGGGCGTTCGCCGACTGGTTGCGATACTACAATAACTTGGATGTCAGCCCATTCATCGAAGCCCTAGAGCGGATGCGACAGTTCTACACAGACAGAGGTATAGACATTCTCAAGGATGCTGTGTCCCTCCCAGGAGTGTCTCTGCAGTATCTGCTTCGTGGAACCACTCAAAACATGCCTGATGTTAGCATCTATGCCCCAAACAAGGAGGCCTATGAGATGCTGAAAGATGCAGTTGTTGGCGGACCCAGCATTGTCTTCACTCGATACCACGAGGCAGGCGTGACTCGAATCCGTGGTGGTACGGTCTGCAAACGTCTTCTAGGCTATGATGCTAATTCCCTGTACTTGTCTACGATGGCTAAAGAGATGCCATGTGGTAAGGAGACAGTATGGCAGTGGTCCGGTGCTAGCGACGTAGCATGATTTAAGAAGGATCTGCTGGCTGACCACTGGTTCAGTTTCGCTGATGTGGACATAGAGGTTCCTAAGGCACTGTGGGCGAAGTTCGAGGAAATGGCACTTCTCTTCTACAACAGAGAGATTCCAGCTGAGGTAGTATCTGTTGAGATGCTCACATACCTAGAGAAAACAGGTAGGAAACATCCCACAACCAGTAAACTAGTCGGCACACTCTCAGCCAAGAGGAAGCTCTTGTATGCACCATCACTCAAGTAGTACCTCGCCCATGGGCTAGAGATTACAGCTGTCTACCGCACAATAGACTACAAACCGCAGAGACCCTTTGAGTGGTTTGTGAACAATGTTACCGATGCTCGTCGTACAGGAGATGTTGATAAGGGCAAAGCGCTCTTGGCAGATCTGTTCAAGCTACTAGGCAACAGTGCTTATGGCAAGCTCATCGAGGCTCTAGAGCGTCACAGCAACACGACCTTCACCAAGGATGAACGAGTGGTAGATAGAGCCCTCCGCAGTGCATGGTTCGAGGATCTCGAGGAGATCGGCGAGTCCTACGAGCTCCAGAGTCGCAAGGCCAAAATCACCATTCATCGCCCCTTCCAGGTGGGGATAGCCGTATACGAGCTCGCGAAGCTGAGGATGCTGGAGTTCTACTACGACTTCCTGGATCACTATGTGCCTCGTGACAGCTTTGAGTACCTGCAGATGGACACAGACTCTGCGTACATCGCAATAGCTGCCTCCAGCCTCGACGAAGTCATTGACCCTGAGATGCGAGCAGAGTATGAGGCTCATAAGTGGGAGTGGCTAGCTTGGGACAAGTGGTCTGGGCGGACTCCGGGACTGTTCAAGCTCGAGTTCGAAGGAAACCGTGGTATCACTCTCTGTTCCAAGTGCTACTACGTGGAGAGCCTCGCTGGGAAGGTGAAATGCTCAGCCAAAGGTATGTCTAAACGTCAGAACGATGTCTCTTGGCAGAGGTTCTTCAGTGCCCTAAATGGTAGCATGGACAGAGCTACAAACCGAGTCCTACGCATGCGCAACCAGGGCATGGTGACGTATGAACAGGAAAAACTCGGTCTCTCAGCCTACTACGATAAGTGGCATGTGTTGCCAGATGGTGTCCATACCGAGCCAATCGAGTACCATATCCCTCAGGCTTAGACACCTGGCGATGGTGGTAGCTGTTTGTCTGGAGGGACCACCTGAAGCTCCTCCCGAACAAATGGGCGTTTGGGACAGCTCTCTGAGCGTGCCAGATAGTACAGCGTAGGCTGCCCCTCCATCTCGACATACCTGTCAAGTCTGTGGACATCTAGCGACCAGTTAGGATCTGTTGCACGTCGTCGCCCACCTTCCAACTCACCAGGTTCATACAGGTACCGAACCAGAGCATACGATGGAAGGCACACCTGTTCCTTGTCCGCTCCTCCAGAAGGTTGGGCAACAGAGGATCGTTGGATAGCCTCTACTGGCTTCTTACCAGTTAACCGAGTTACCTCAGTATTGGATCGCTCTACCACCCGGGGCAAACCTTTCACCCACACCCTGGACCACTCTCCAGCCTGTGCCATTTCCTGGGCGTATTGGTGTTGGAACAGTCTCTCTGCCAGTGTCCGATTCCACTGCTCGATGATTGCCTGGGCACGGTGGTGACCAACTTCACCTCGTCTAATTGCCACACCATGTTTCCGCATGAGGGCCGCAGTCTCGCCTCTGAACTCCTTACCCTCATCCACAAGCAACAATTCTGACCACTGGAGGGGTTTTTCCGGATCCTCGTAGACACCCTGTAATGCCTGGGCCACCTGGCCAGCTGACTTGTCTGTGAGCGGTGCTGCAGCCTTGTACCTGCTGGCGACATCGATGATGGTGAGGGCATACTTGTAGGTCTTACAACCAACCGAGTCATGTGGAAGGAATAAAACATCTGCCTGGTGAACTCTATTCGGGATAGTTTCATCGAAATGGGTATGCCTGATGTGCCATGGACGAGGTCTGTATATCTGCCACATCGCCTGGCGGCTGAGCCACTGGCTAACTGTCTCAAATGTGAAGTTGTGCCCCTTCCGACGTACAGCCTCGAGTAGTTGGTGGGGCTCATGGTAATATCCACCAGGCTGATAGTAGAGTTCCTCAAGAAAGCTGGATTTCATCACTGACGTCCACTCCCATCCTGTTACGCACAGTCTGGGTGAGGGTATCACTGACGTCCACTCCCGTCCTGTCCACGCACGGCATGGGCGAACTCTACACAGATGAACAGATGGCCATCATTCATTCGACCACCACTGAAGACCTCCTTAAGCACCTCCATACACTGGCGTCTAGTCTCTGCTGGATCCTCGCTGAACGGTAGCTTATCGACTAACCCTCAGAAGTTAAGTGTCTTGACCCAGTCGTATAGAGATGCCATCCTTATGTAGTATGGCTTAAATGTTCGGCGGCCCAGATGGCCGCGAGTGCTATGGCAACGTACGGTGGCCAAGGGCCTGCGACTCCGAAGAACGTACCTACTCCTGAGGCGGTGGCTGGTATGGCTACAGAAATCTTCTCCACACCATGGAGAGCATTGTTGGCGATCTTGCGGACCGTCTCGCCCACCTTCGTTGTGAACAGAGCGATCAGAGCCCCAACTGCTGCTAGCGGACCGATAGAACCTTTTATGTAAGTGCGATAGATTCCTTTCGCTCTATGTATTAGCTTGCGGGATTCAGGCTCTACATCATCATACTCACCCGCGGTCTCCGCTACATCGTAGTCGTCTGCATCATCATCCTCATCATAGTCCTCCTCATAGTCCTCGTCATCTATATCCTCGACTGGATCTTCATAAGCCTCTGGTTCATACATATCCGTCGCTGGGGACAGCTATATAGTAGCTTTAAACTGTAGACTATAGCATGGCATCCGCAATCTTGAATGCGGGCGTGTTTGCCTTAGTGAACTGGGGACTCAGCTTCGCCGACAAGAAGGCGGCAGAGGTCGAGCGTGAGCATCATAACCAGGCGATGGAAAAGCTGTCTAAGGAGAAGTTTGAATACAGCAAAGCACTCGAGTGGATGCGCCAGAGGGAGGCACGCCGATGACAACTCCGAGCTCAGGCCAACCAGAGCCTCAAAGAGGCAGATGAAAGTCTCGATGAGTACTACGAGGCTGTATCTGAGCCAACGCTCGACTATGAAGCATCGACAGGTCAGAAGACAGCAGAGCTTATAGTAGTGGTGGCAGCTGCAGCGGTGACGACAAGGGTCATGCTCTATGCACGCTCAAGCTGAATACCTGATGTGTTCGATACGCATACCTTAGCATAGCCAAAGTAAAGTACCATCACACCTAATTGGCGAGTCCCAGCTATGAGGTTTCCGATGTTGAAGCTGAGCCAGTTGCCCTGATTAGGCGGGATGTCCCTGCCCCCGCGGTGGTGACGGCCCTCGAGTGCCAACTCGAGGTCGTCGCTTCCACTGGTTATTCGCAGAAGTGCATATGACTTAGTTTTCTGTCTGTAGAGTTGGCAGTCAGCCAGCTCGCGTACCTCACCAAGAACATTGGTCCCAGCAACCACAAGTTTGAAGTCGTCCAGCTTATCCACCGGCTGGATGGCTGCCCCCTTCTGAACCAGGACCGCAACAGCGACACAGTCTGATGCACCACGATGCAATGTCAGCTCTACCTGTTGGTTAGCTGTGGCTTGGACCTGCTGGTGTTCTCGCTCCACATGCACGATCCGCTGTTTGGATCCCTTTTGGTTCAGTTCCTGGTCATTCTCGTCATGCCAGACATGAAGTCTTGGAGCATTCATCGACGCATCTGCGAGCTGCTCAGTGTACACCCGGAGGAACACCCTATCCTGCATGGCAGCCGGATTCATGTGTGTGTTTTCGAGGAGGGTGAAGAGTGGAACTGCCACAGGCTTCTCGACACCTACCTGTAGTTCGAATTCCGTGAACCCCTCACCCACAGCGGAGTACCCCTTTCCCTTCACATAGAAGGTTGGGTCACGAGCCAGCGGACCTAGGACTCAGTACTCATCGTTCACATAGGTGGTGTCCACGGTGCTGTTGCTCTGTATGGTCTCCCACCTGTTCAGAACCTGCGGGAGCTCTACCGTCTGTTCTGTTGTGCTCTGAAGCTTGAACTCGAGTGTCATGCTCTTGATCTCGTGGATCTGTGCCGAGATTGCAAAGTCGATGTACTTCCCAGCAGCGGACAACGGGTTCTCATCATGTATACTGAGTCGAATGACCGTCAGGCAGTCCTTCCGAGGATCAGTGCGCTGCGATGTCGTGGGTTCAAGGGCCCCATCCGGATGTTGCACATACTGCAGCATGTTTAATATAGAGG
Organism: Chaetoderma sp. LZ-2023a; assembly: GCA_034401795.1. Lineage (NCBI taxonomy): Eukaryota > Metazoa > Mollusca > Caudofoveata > Chaetodermatida > Chaetodermatidae > Chaetoderma > Chaetoderma sp. LZ-2023a. The sequence goes on along the minus strand of CM067369.1, from coordinate 186,548,551 downwards.
TTTTAAACAGCTGTCATGTTTGGTAAAGTTCTCCAGCAGATTATCTATAGGCAGCAGGACAAGTCGGCATGACAGTCAGCATGACAGCCATGGCGTGCACTGTCCCACTGTGACAGGGTCCGAGGACTGCTTCGTGACATCAAGATTATCCACGAGCGAGCCAAGGGTACGCTGCCGACGGATGCGGAGATACTGGCTGCCATAGAGGAAGGAGCACCAGCTCGTAGTACAAAAGAACTCCTGACTCGGATACTCTACCAGAAGTTTGACAGCACCCACGGTAGGGCACTAAACCTACCAGTGGGCCAAACCAACAGTCCTGTTTTCTAGCTCTCCAAAGGGCGAAGGTCGAACCCAAAGATCCACTAATGGTCGGAAAGTGGGCTGCCGTATTTAGCCTCCATAGCCAGGAAGAGCGAGATATACTGGATAGCCTCCAGTCTGGAGCAAATAACTACCTCAGGGAGGAGGTCAGTGCCGCTGTAGCGGAGAGCCATGACACTGGGCATGCCGAAGGTACTCAGGAGGGGCTTACCGTTGGCCGCAAGGAGGCTGTTGAGCACATCTTCAATGAAAGAGGGCGTAGGAGATTGGGCAGGAATCTGCCAGCATTTCTAAAATTCCCAGATAACTACCATGACTACCTCATCAAAGCCGCTCGCAAGTCAGATGCTCATCACGCATGGAAAAAGTGGGTCTTCCGTGAGAGGTTCCAGAAGAAGAGAGTCCTACCATCTGACCCTCAGTGGATAGAGTTTCAACAACAGGCTTCTGACGAAGTTCCTCAAGCTTCTGACGAAGTTCCTCAAGCTTCTGACGAAGTTCCTCAAGCTTCTGACGAAATTCCTCAAGCTTCTGACGAAGTTCCTCAAGCTTCTGACGAAGCTCCTCACGCTTCTGACGAAGTTCCTCCAACCTTCTGACGAAGTTCCTCACGCTTTTGACGAAGTAGCGGACGAACTTCCTCAGCCTTCTGATGAACGAAAAAAAGTTGCGCCCGACAGTCTGTCAGCGATGACGCGTAGAGAAGGCTAGTTTCCTGGCTGGATTCAGCTTGTAGGTGAAGGTCTGCACCGTTTCCAGAGATGGCTTGAAGTGTGACAGCTCACCCGTCTCCTTGTTGCTGAAGATGAAGCGGTACAGATCAGCTGCCCTCTGTACACCTGCGATAAAGTCCCCTTTGGTCTCCTTGAGGGTTAGGCTGTCGTATATGGTCTCGAGCAGGGCACGCCCACACTTGGAGCTGAAGTATGGCAACCGGGCATTGTGGCGGATGTCCGGGGAAATCTCGCGGGTGTACTTCTGAAAGAGGATGAAGACAGTTATCTTTGTGTGTCGGATGCGTCTGGTGATGTTGCTGAGGTAGGTGACTGTCTCCTGGTCCATTGCAGGGTCATCGATAACTAGAACAAGTGGTTCTGTCAGTCGGGCTGCCAGCAGCTTCTCCATCAGGGCTTGCAGGTTTTGGTCTTGGTAATTGGACCCGTGTACCATTGATCATTACTGTCAACCACCTCAGCGGTGGAGTCAGACATCGGAAGGATGTAGGCCGAGTGTAGATGTTCGGCCAGGAGAGCCCGCAGCAAGATATTTTTCCCGTGGCCAGATGGGGCAATGATCAGCACCACCTGGCCAGAATCGGCCAGCCTACTGTCGAATGGTACAGACATGCGCACAGAGGATGGTTAGCACTTGGTCGGCGGTAGCCTCATCTATATCTGGGAGACTAAACGGCAGTACTTCCTGCACCAGCTCTTTCGCCTGCTGTGTGGGTAGCGTTGTACCTTCGGCGGATAAGAAGGATGCGATGGAGGCATCAAGCATGAAATCCCAACAGCAGCTGAGAAGATAGCATAGAGGGCCTGTGTCAGCACCCACAGTGTCTAGAACATCCAGGATCTGTATGATACATGCACGGGAGGCCATGACTATTATGTGAGCTTAAACGGCAAACCAAAGAACCCTGACTTCTTCACCTCTGGTAGCTGGAGGCTGGCGGTAGCATCTTTTTTGCCATCGACCGTGATACGGCTCAGGCCGATGGTGCCTATCTTGAGATTATCTCTGTCTTATTGGAAAGAGCTCCGTGGTTTCAGGAGATCCTTAACCAGGTCCTGTGCATAGGACTCGGCCATCACTTTGATGGCACCAGCCTCGTCGACTCCGAGCATACCTCGCATCGTCGCCCTCTCCTTGATGGTCATCCCCTTGTATACAGTCTTGGCTTTGTTAATGACCGATTGTCCTACCGTATCAGTGTTCCCGACGAGATCTCGGGCTGGGATGGTACCTCAGATCTCCCGCGTGTCTCCCTTCTCATCGAAGTCTAGGAAGGAGATATGGGCAATAGTGTCCTCTGAACCGAGGCGTGCCTCACCCAAGTGAGCAAGATCGCCTAGCTCTTTGCTTTCTAGGTCCGTGAGTGACAGAGTCATAGTGCTATTACAGATGGCTTAAACCTGCTAGTCATACCCCCAGTGAAATAGTTGGGCATAGGGGGACCACGCAGTCGGCCAAGGGAATAGGTAGCAATGCTCAGGGTACTTGCTCTCTCTACAGGGGTATGCCTTGTGGGTGATCCACCATTCCCGGGCATTGGCAATTGTCAGGCCGTGTACTTGACTATGGGCTATACACCACAATCCGGCATGCCATGCCTCATTTGCTGCAGGGGTCTCGTCATCCATCTCTCACTATTCAGAGGGGTTAAACGTAGGCGACGATGAACTCAGCCATTGCACTTGTCGCTAGCCCTAGAACCGCGGCCTCCATTAGTGTAACACGTTCACCCATGATCTTGGCGGTGGCAGTGTAGGAGGAACCACTGATAGCGATCTTTGGGATGGGGTGAGTTATTCCGAGACAGTGCTTAGCCACCCCACTCACCACTGTAGCGAGGACAGCCACAGTGGCGGCAGGAAGAACCTCATTTCCACCTGTCATCTTCACCACGGCCACATTCGCTGCCACGTTACTGGTGATATGGACTGCCAGAGGCTTAGCCTGTGTCAGTAACTTCTGTGTCTTGGTTTGCAGCAGGTTCTCCACCTTCTGAAGACTCGCCTGGCTCTCGGGCAGTTGCTTCACGATCTGTACTGTTGATGTCATTGTTTAAGCACTGAGTATATAACGCAGTTAAACGCCTTCGTTCCCTGTCGAGTGAGCTAATAAGATCTTCCCAGTCTGCATCTGCCAGGTGTCCGGGTTGGTACTCAGGAATATTCATCTGTCTATTGAGTCATCTTAAACATGTCCAGGCTCACGCTATGCGAGAAGTACTATGAGGTCTTCCGGAGGGAGCTGAAGGCCTACAAGAAGAAGATGCCAGATGAGCTCACTCAGCTCTCCGGTGCTGAGCTGACAGAGGAGCTGACAGCTGTGAAGCTCTATCTAGGATTTGGTACGGGGCAGGTCTGCTTCCTTGAATACCTTATCATGGGCTGGAGTATCGTCGAGCAGCTCCTACGAAATAAAGGTTTCTACAAGGATCGGGGGTATCTGTCAGATGTGTTCCAGCAGTTGCAGACCTCCATGGCCTCACCTGACTCAGAGCTGAACAAGGTTCAGCGATACTACAAGCTGGAAAAAGGATGTGCTGTGGAACCCTCCAGCCCTTGGATGTGCATGTTGGCAGCGTGTATAGGGGCTGTAGGGCAGGCCAAGCTGGCTCAGTGTCTCGCTGTGGTCCCCACCGCTACTGATGAGAGTCAGGATAGTCTTATAGCTGATTTGCTAGCGGCGGAGTAGGCTGATCCAGAGCACCACGATAGCTAGGCCTGACACCACTCGTAGAGCTGTCATGTGAAGCGGTGTCGTATCGACTGGCTGCAGTGGCGGGGTTGGCGCTGCCATGGGAAGCGTCGTGTCGACTGGCTGCAGGGTCGGAACGACTGTAGGGCCCATACTACACGTATGTGTGTTGATATCCGTATTGAAACCGAAGTGGACACCGGGGGAAACTCCCCTCGACTATCATGTTGTTATAGCCCCTGACTTGGAGGTCCTCGATGTTCATGATCATGTTGCTCGGAATCAACCGTAGGTGTGGTGAAATAGCAAAGTCAAGTTTGCGACGGGCCTTCTGCAACCCCTGCTGGAACTTAGCAATAAGACTGCTGGGATCTGCCACGATGATCATATCCTCAACGGGACTGATGAACATGGCCTGGACCTCTGCTCCGCTGACACCATCTATGGAATGACGCAGCTTGGTCTGTGCTGTAAGGAGGCAGTAGCACAGTGCTTCTAGGGACTGGTTGATCCGAACGATCCCTGCTGGTGTGAGGCCTGAGGTGGTGTGTGGGACAAAGTACTCCCACACATCTGGATAGTCCTGCCTGATTCCGGTGATGTGCATATTTTGCGCTATCGTTCCAGGGTCGGAGTCTGGATCGAACAAGAATGTCGCTGTCTTCCGACGGCCTACTCGTCGGGGTGTTCGATAGGGAAATCCTGAGTAGTCACGTCTTGGGTCACCGTACATAACCCCTAGACCGTTGTTGTCACCGCCATGCCACCGATGGTCTGGGTGAGCGCTGAACTCTCTCTGTAGTCTGCTGGCCGCTGAGACGCTATGACAGTTGAGCTGTGGGTCGAAGTCGTTTGTCTCAGGGAGGCTTGCACCCAGCTCATGGAGGATTCGTCGCACCGTGAAGTACACGTGGAATCTGAGACAGCTGGCGATGAGCACAGCTTCAGGAGTACCAGAATAGGAGTGAAGCAGGGTGGAACTTACTCCACATCCTGCCGTGGCACACCACACGGCAAAGTTCCGCTGCTGATTCCAGTATGAGAGGCTTGGGGCGGCCATCCAAGTATGAGCTTGCTTCGCATCTTTGATGGTGACGGGGCAGTTGGTCAGCGGCCGTGGGTTGATGGAGAAGCTGATTCGGGCCCGCCCATCCACTGTGATGGAGAACGGTGTTAGCTCTGGTATATCATCCAGTAGGCCTCTCAGGCCAGTCAAGGGTGTACCCAGGAGGGGCGGTTGGCTCCGGTTGACTGTCGTGAGGTTCAGTGGGAAGGCCATCTATACTGGTGTTCTTAAAGCTACCACAGCACACTATTTGTAATCGTCTCGACTCCAGAGACCGGAGAGGTGACCTCGCCATAACATCTCGTTTTTTATCTCCTCCATATCAACCCGCCTGCTGGAGCCTTTGAGGTATTGCTGTCGCACTTTAGGTTTCTCAGTGCGGTACAGGGCTTGGACCTTCAATATATGGCGGCACTCTTCATCGGTGACCTTGCCATCCTCGAGAGCTTTACTGACAGACTCGTCGATAGTCCGTAGCATAATCTGTGCTAGTGTCACGTACTTAGCATGCTTCTCCAACCTCCTTGTGATCTGCCGCTGCCCCACCCACAAGCCCGTGGCCAAGACAGTGGCGGCTAGTGTCACACCACCAGCGGGATGGCGACGAGAGCACCCACCCCTGTAGCAAGAGTGGCCACAGCTGCCACACCAGCACTGGCTCTAATCACACCCGCAGCAGTGGTTGTATGCGCGAGGACGTTGTATGCTGTCTTATATCGCCTGCACGTTCTGCTGTACTTTTCTGTCTCACGGACGAGATTCTGCCTGATGGTGTCAATCTGCTGGAGTCGCCAGTCGTGCACTGAACAACCCTCCTCAGGTGCTAATGCGGGATAAAGTTCAGGCTGCTTCAGCCACTCTGATTTTGTCATAGTATATCTGGAGGCTTAAACCGGCATCACCTGCAGAATCTGCTCATGAGTCATAGAAGGGTTCATTTTGGAGAGCCCGGCGAACTGTACCAGCTTGCTGGTGTTGAGACAGACATCTCTGAGACAGAGGTCATCCAGCACTATGTCGGGTGCCAGTAGCTTTCTGAGATGTGATATCTGGAACTTCACCTTATTACCAAGATAGTAGGTCCGCCGCTGGATGGCTTTCTTGATCTTACACTTCCGCGCCATCTCCTCTTCCCACTGTATGACATCTGGCTCATCCTCGTCTGAGAAGACACCTGGCTCATCGTCGTATGTGAAGACATCTGGCCGATCGTCTTCTGTCAAGACTCCTGGCTCATCGTCATATGTGAAGACATCTGGCCGATCGTCGTCTGTCAAGACTCCTGCATCCCGCTTACTCTCCTCCAGGAGGGCCTGCCAGTATCGGAAATTTTCCCTGTCCCTTCGCCTCCTTGCCCTGTGCGCGTTCTGTTGATACCAGTTCTCCCGCTGTAGGTGCTCTCCTTCTTGTTGACAGATCTGTTGCTCTGTGAGCATCTGTTCGTTTAAGGCCTTTATCTGTGCATAGGTCATGAAGGGGCAATCCTCTATAGGGTTCATCATCTCGGCCAAGGCCAGATATTGCTGGTATGATATCATGTCAGGTCAATGAGTAATAAGAGTGTAAACTCTAAATGGGCGTCCGATATTCCATCCGTGCTGGCATATAGGTTAATGGAGGGGTTGTCAAACAGGTGATTTACAGGTGTGAACAGGCTAGGACTGATAGCTTTCCATAGGTTGCTGTTGGCACCTGGGAGATACTCTATCACGTCCTGGCCGACTTCTACCATTGAGCTGCTGTGTGCACTGCCCGGAGGTTGATGTAGCACATCGGCGTGTTTGTATGTTGTGCCTCGCTGGGGCACCTCGAAGAAGACCCATTCTACATGGTACTGTACCGCCCGTCTCCCCGCTAGAGAGGGTGAGATTATGTTCTCACCACCGGAGAGCAGCAGTCAGACAATCGGCATGGTTATATGGCTCGTTTAAACCCCTCCTATAGAGTGCTATGGAACCCATATTTGCTCACTCGACTGGTCTTGCTGACTTGGCAGATGTGTACGCAGTTGATGCTGCCAAGGTAGAAGAGAGTGATGGCGAGTCATTCGCCCTACAGTACGAAGTAAGTTCAAAGGCATTCTCCCTCCACCCCATTGGAGGTGATGGGTTGGAGCTGCTCACAGACCTCAAGGATGTGACGAAGGGGTGCCTGGGTCGCGATATAGATGGCCACAAGATCGTGTTTTGGTACGATTTCCCGAAGAGGAAGTACATCCTCGAGCCGTTGATTGAGCTCTGGGATACAGAGGTGGTAGACATCAACACCCTAAATAGCGACCTCAGCTTTCACCTGGTCAAACCTTATTCGAGCAGTGCTCCGCCGTTGGCCCGTGATGGCCTGCTATTGACCCTGGCAAAAAACCTGAAGTTCATGTTTGAGAAGAAAGAAGGGTGGTACCGCGCCGGACCTGGGGGTAACTGGCAACCATGGTTGCCCCTATATAGGCCTCTCGCAGTCATTTACATAGAGGTTACTCCCCTTTCCACTGTTGTGAAAAGGGATGGGAAAGTTCGAAAGCTCTACAATCGGGGATCATCCTTCCTCACCTACATAGGTGAAGGTGTCTCCCTGACGAGGGTGGGGGACCGGATCGGGGTTACAGGTGGAAAGCTCCTGCTGCGGCGTCCATTCGATGAAGAAGCTGTTAACCTCCAGGAGGGCACCCTATGGGTAGATGGTGTGCCACATGTCACCAAAGCCAAGGGTGCTGTTAAACTGCTTCATCGAGATGGACTCATTAGCCCGCAAATGACTCATATAGTCCTAGAGCTACGTTTCTTAGCCGGCGGCAAAGTGAAGCAGCCAGCCCCTGCCCCTGAGGGGATGAAGATCACTATCGAACCGGATGGAGCAGGGCTCGATCTGGCACAGATATTTCTCGAGGCGTTCACTCTGTTCAGTTTAACTCTTCATGTATAGCCATGATTGTCTTCATACTGTTCGTGCTGGCATCTACAGCAGTGGCACAGAGCGCCGAGACTGCCATGATATTGGAGGCCTAGTGGGCACACTTTCGAGATGAGCCCCAGTATAACCCTTGGGTTGACCATCTCCGGAAAAATATATACGACCGCTTTCACCCACGTGAAGCTATTGAATCTGTCTGCCACTACTACGTTTTGGAGAGGGTGGGGCGAGGTTGTACTCATGAGGTAGCTCAACACCAGATTATCTGTGTAACGTGTGAACACGTCTGCAGTGGAACAAATGGTAGGTACTTCAGCATTCTACCAGGTGAGCGTTGTCAAGGTAGGTGGAAAGGGCTATTGACGGACCCATCTTGCCGATGCGACACTAGCCATGACTATGTATTTGTTTGAGCCTATGTCTTTGGTGACACATGTCTAAACCGCTTATGCTCCACGGTTTGAGAGGGCCATGGGGCACAGATCGCCGGAGCTGTGTCTAATTGGGTGTTAACGCATAGCAGGTGAGCTAAACTATTCTTGACTTTGACCCCGTCTAGGGTCTGTGGCCTGCAATCATGGGTTTTATGTGGTCAGTCAATGACTGTGCGAGTTGGTCTTGTCATGCTTCTCGGGTAACGGGTAATTATAGACAGGTTTACCATACTTACACATAACGAGATTTGAACCCGCGATTTTAAAGTTTATCATTTGCTAATAACGCATTACGAGATTTCAACCTGTGATTTTAAAAGTGTATAATACAACGCATTAACTATCTGGGGCATGTATGCATTATTATAGCTGATAAGTTATGTGTTCACACATTGCTGCGTTGGTGCGCTATCATGCATAACAGCGATTGCACAACTCACGCTCAGAGATAAGATTACTAAGAGGCGAAATTTTAGCGGTGTTGCGGTGGGTAGAGTTGTTGAATTGCATAGCGTTCCCAGGCTGCAGACTGGGTTCAAATCTCACACAAAAGACCTCGCTAGAACTTACCTGAAATTTGGAAACTAGGTAAGACTAGGGCCGTGGTAATATGACCAGGCTAGATAAAGACCCACCGCGACCCCCCCCCCCCCCCCAATGTGGGGTCAAAGCACCACAGACACGCACGCACCAGCCGGCTGGAATATCAACAGGGTGGGGTAGAAGATAGGTAGGATAGGTACTGTCCCACAGATAGAAAAACCTCCTCAGGATACCGGTCAGAATAGAGAGAAAGAGAGAGGCCGGCCACTGGCCGGTATCCTGAGGAGGTTCTCCCGGACATGTGGGGTCCGCACGGGAGTTTTATACACATGTCTCAAATCCTATGCCCCAGGGATTGAGAGCCTCCATCTAGAGGCATACACCAACCACATGTCTAAACCGCTTATACTCTACAGTTTGAGAGGGCGGTGGGGGCCACGGATCGCCAATCGGCGCCCCAGGAGAGAGGCGGTATCATTTTGACTCCGGACATACTACTGGCGGTCACTAGAGCACTTTTGACTGTACAATCTGTTCACCAAGTACTTGCTATATTTCTTTTGTCAACATCCTTTCAAAGTCATTAGCGTGAGCTTAGCAATATATCTCTGGTTGCTCAATCTATGAATAGAGTATTGTGTTGTTAACTCCATTCATTCAGAAATCTCGTAATCCTTAATTTGTCAAGCCTTTTGAATGTCCATTTGCATTGCAAGAGAAGACAGTTTTTGAAAATTTATGACTGATATGACTGGCTTGGTAATCGAGTCAGTCATTCCAGTGGTAAATCTTCAAAGATTATCTTCTTGGAATGCAAATAGACATTTACCAAGATCAATAAATAATAGATGCTGATAATTCTGCATGACATGTGTTAATTTACTGTTCACCCATTGTGATTAGAAGTGCTTGTCATTCAGTCTAACTATACACACATACTCAGTCATGTGTTATCTCAGCCATAGGAATTAACATTTAAACATTTGAACCCTGGAATGCGAGAATCTTAATTCAGGTATTGAACAAGCTGGTGAATATTTTGAAACAAATTTGGCTGGAAAGCTTTGCATACAGTTGTATTTCGAATGTAATTTGACTGGAAACTGTTGCTGGCATAGGCACAGCAGCTATCAATCAAATTACTTTCCAGATATTCAACATTATATTTGATAATTATTTTGAAAGTGATTTGACTGACACATGTTGTTTCCATGGACACAATAGCGATCAGTGAAATTACTTTAAAAATAGTCAACAGAAATCAGGAAATAAAATTCTCTAATGGTTACCCCTTAAAGGTGAAATAAGTATTATTTCTTTCATAGAAAAGTTCCATTTGCAGACAAATGGATTTGTGAAAATTTTACACTGCAATGACTAGTTCGATAAGCGAGCCAGTTGTTCCAGTGGTAAAATTTCAAAAATATTCTTCTCTTGGTCTGAAAATTGACATTGTTTAAGATCAATACAGAAGCTGTGTTTGGTCAGTTTGGCCATTCCTGGGTTAAAAATAATATGCTATTCTATTATTCATATTTTATAGTACATGTACTGTTGTTTATCCTGCTTAAATAATTTGTAAATCTAAAAGAAATAGATTATTTTAATTTCCAACAGTGATTATTAAAATATCTAAAATCATTTCTCATAATTTAAAACGCACTACATGATTGTGTTACAAAATGTTTTCCCAAAGAGAGTGACTCCCAGCAGACGCCTAGTTTACAGATGTATGCTACGGTGTTCAAGAATTTCAGTACCAGAGGTTTGCCCACATATTCAAATGCATTTGCATTTGCACTTGCATTTGAATAAGTTTCAAACATTTTCATTTGCATTTAAATGCAATGGCGATAGGCTGCATTTGCACTTGCATTTGCATTTAAATCATTTGCAAACAATTGCATTTGCGTTTAAATGCAATACCCTGCACTTGTACCCAAGCCTGGTATTAATGGACCCCATATGCCACATTGTGTCCTGTGTGTAAATAAATTGAATTGAATTGAATTGAATTGTATAAATATGTAACGGAGTCGTGATTTTTGCGCAACCTCTTCTAAGCCCGGAATTAATATGCTAATCCGTGGGTATATTGGGCAGGTAGGCCATAGATCTCGTATATACTGGCTAGACGGCTCATGCGCGTACACGGGTCATACAGTTGTCGCGACCGCGGATAACGTGAGTTCAGTAAATCGCAATTGAGTATGACCTGGTATTTAATGACTGGCTGACCCAGACGATTATCTGTATATAGGGCCTATGGCATTAAAAAAATGACAAAAGTATCTTTTGGTAATTTGAAGAGAAATTGAACAGACGCAAATTTACATATTTTTATCAGAAATAAAATCGTGCTGGCTGTATTAATTTGACACTTTATTCGACTACGTAATAGGTTTAGCGACAGAAAACATATTATTTTGGAGACTATACACCCGTTGAGAAAATCCTGTACTCTGACAAGCTGCTTTTGAGAGGGTCATGAGCGATCTAGCAAGAATATACAAAATCTATGTGGTAGGCCTACTGAACCAATACCGCGTGAATGAGACCTAGTATCCCGACCCGCCGGTATTGATCAAGTAACGACCCAGTAACTTACATAATCATATAATCTGTGTAAATATTATAGTGATACGCGATTTCCCAGCTTGTCGATAGAACGTAGTCGATAGAACGTACCAGCTATCGTTATTACAGTACAACTTTGAAATAACTTCATGTTTCCAAAGCAAAAATAGAAACGTTAGTACAATTTTGAACACGATGTTAGAAATGTTTGATTGGAAATTTAAGCAGCAACGACTTTCAATCAAATTAAGCCCAACATATTCAACAGTACGTTTTATTTTGTTTTGGAAACATTTTAAAGGGATGCTAATCTCATATCAAAGATTGTATTGTACAGTTGTACTGATAGCTTATGGTTTATAGATTCCATGTCAGTCATATCCTGTCACATTCCCTTATCTGTATCATAATTATCTACTTTGTAATATCGCGTAAATGTTGAACAGTGATCGGCGCCATTCCGTCTCCTCAAGCGATAGTGCGTGATGTCATGTAAGCGCCAATGCTTTGCACTCTTTATTATGTAATACTCATCATGTTGAATATTTTGGAACTAATTTGATTGGAAGTTGTTGCTGCCTAAGGCAGCAACAACTTCCAGTCAAATTAGCTTCAAAGTATTCATCAGCCTACCTGTATGGTTGCGTTTACACAACATTGTCAAGCTATAGATGGCACCTCTGTGACTGAGCATATATACCGAGGCAGACACACTAGTTTTTTCCTGATTGGTTGAAAAGTAAACGATGACAGCCATCATAGGGTGTATAAATGTACCAACATTTAGCTTACTGAAGCCTGAATATCTTTCTTTAACGGCATGAGAAAAAGCCTAACTTTACCTGCATATTAGATCACCTGAATAGCCACCAAGAGATGAGGTTAGTTATCCTTTAAATTATTTCAAAGCAAACCTACTCTTAATAAACTCCACGGTGATGTGCATAATTTTAGCCTGTATGCGCTTGCATATATTTATAATGAGGTAGGCGGTTCTTCTTACTCACAAAAACAAACTCTAGCTTTTTAGGAGTGTACATCATTATATGTAGTCCGAGTCTGCTCTGACTCAACCCACCCATCTGGTCGATATTTGGACAGACTGATGGGACGTCACAGGTTGACGTTGAGTCGGAGTAGACTCGGACTAATCACAATGGAGCCTATAAACGGCAATAACAGCAATGGCAGCAGTAGTAGCACTGGCATAGTCGTAACTGCCACTAAGACTTCTGTCAATGAAATTGATTATGACCAAGCCACAAATGTCACTCACTATCCGCCTGAGCAATGGTAGCTACAAAAACAATTCACCTTTCCAGGGTATCCATCCATCATCTGACCTCGTATGACGTCATAATCAGGTCAGCGCGTGTATGATGACGTCACAATCATTATGCCACAAAGGGTTCCATATAGACCGTCAACAAATCTCAGAGTCCGACACGTTGTATGAATTGTATGTCTTTGTAATTCTTTGCTATTTAATAAACATGCTGTTGAATATTTTGAAACTAATTTGACTGGGCACTTGACAGTATGGCAGCAACAGCACCCAGTCGAATTAGTTTCAAAATATTCAACGGCTTACCTGTGTAGTTTTTTGGAAATTGATAGTCAGGGTGTTCAGAGATCGATCGATCCCAACACGAGCGATGTGTGGGTGGAGCTTAGCTCGAGAGGGGCATAGCTAAAACCGGAAAGGGCCATTGCCCCAGAAACTCCAGCCATAATTGGTAATTATTTTGACCTCTTTTTACACCCCCCCCCCCCTTGGAGTTCTCCTCCTCCTCCTCCCCATCCTCTTCCGCTCCTCCTTCTCCTCCCCCCCCCCCGTCGTCGTCGTCTTCTTCTTCTTCTTCTTCTTCTTCTTCTTCTTCTTCTTCTTCTTCTAGAGGAAGGACGTGTTTATTTCGCTGCGACTTTTTGCGGGATTTAACGTGTTTTTTTAAGATAATCGTTGCTAATTTTTGTGCTATGTATATTTAAATTGTTTTTGAAAATGTGTGTAATAATATTTTTGACTGTAATTATTGGATTAGTAATAAATTCGTTGTGTTTGTGATTGTGTATAGTTAGGTAATAGGTTTGCGTATAGTAGCCATTACTATACCGGCCTTGTTGGCTGGTCAGTGTAGGACTCCTTGATTAACCTATTGTGTGAAGACAATGTGGTCGCAGCCGATCAGTTTTGCCAGTAAGGTCAAGATGACCAGAGGCGTGACGAATGCGGGCTTGTCCTCGGAGTATGAGCCGTTCTTAGTCGGACAATCGCTTTGAAGTGCTGAACTTACTCGACGATAACAGCATTGAGGTAGTTGTTGACAGAGCGTCTACGTCTGACGCTGGTGTTCCCAATAGCGTACAAGACATGATTGAGAATACGTCTCCCACAGAACGTAATACTATCGTTGCTACTGCAGAGGAACAATCTAGTGAACAAATGTCAATCAATGAACCTGCTCCCATTTCCACGCAGGAGATTATCTGTGCCATAGACAATAATATCGCGATCTTAGAGCCGAAAGACTCAGTTGTACCATTCAATGTAATGACGTCACAATAGCAGATCCAGAATTACCACCCATCTCGCAGGACCTGATCCTTCCTGATGGCCATGATGATGACAGCTCAGATGCGGACAGTATGTCAGTTGTGTCTGAAATCTCGGACATGACTGATTTTCAAGAATCAAGGGACATAACCTATTCTCTCGACGATATGAAAATATTCGTAGAAAGTATAAAATATAGTAAAAAGGTTGTTGATCGTTGTAAAGAGTTTCAACCGAACCTGAAGTTACTTGTGCATCAGATGTTTCGATTGAAAAAACAACACAATACTGACTGCATTTAGGTTACGGGTGAGTAAGATCGTAACAAAGTTACACCACAGTCTCAGAAATTAATACGTTTACTGATAACCTACTTATTGTCAAACTGATATTGTCTCTTTTATCTAATAACTAGTTATGTATTACATCACTACATTAGTAATTTTCATCCTGATTATGGCAGAACTCTCATTTACAACCATTAACACGAGAGGTTGTCGTGACTCTTTTAAACGTTTTAGACTTTCTAATCAACTACGATCAGAAATAAATGCTGATATCGAATTTGTTCAAGATACGCATACAAGTATCTCAGATGAACCTATATGGCGTTTAATATGGAGGCGAGAAATGGTGTTTTCACATTTTAGCAGTAGTTCAGCTGGTGTGGCACTATTTTTTAAACCCAAACTTAATGTTCATGTTATTAATACTTTTAATGTTGTCCCCGGTAGAATTTTACATGTTACTGCTAAAAAAATAATAGGTTTTTTTATTTGATTAATATATATAATCCGACTGATTCATGTGAAAAAGTAAAATGTATTGATCTCCTGAATATTCACCTATCTACGTTGACAGAGAATTACCCAATAATTATCGGAGGTGATTTTAATTGTACAATCGATCATCAAATCGATAGGACCTCTGCTGCTGAGCCACACCCAATTTCCGCGCGCACGCTAGAAGCACTAATTAATCGCCGCAATCTTGTAGATGTGTTTAGATTTTTACACCCCACGGCAAGGACGTTTACGTGGACCCGATCAGATGATGTTTCCTCTCGCCTCGATAGATTTTATATTTCTACCATTTTTAAGCAGTTCTTACGATCATCTACAACTGTACCATGCAGCGATTCTGACCACTCTATTGTTTGTTTCTCAGTTCAATTCAAAGCACCTAAGCGTAAAAGTGCTTACTGGTGCTTGAATACTGATTTGTTAAACGAGAGAATATTGTAATCTAATTATAGATTTTTGGGGAAAATGGCGGGAAAGAGCTCCCCACTTTGAGAGCATCCAGGATTGGTGGGATATGGGAAAGAAACACATTTGTACATTATCTCAATGTTTTTCGCGCGACCGCGCGGATATTTTAAAAGAACAACGCTTGTGCTTGCAAACTGAGATAGAACAATTGTCCAATCAGGTCCCAATGAATGGCGAATTACGTGAAAAACTAAAAGAACCGGAAAGACATTTTGCAACTCTTTTGAAGCAGCAAACGAGGGGTGCGTGGGTGAGGTCACGCTTCCAACATGTTAACGACTCGGACAGCCCAACAAAATACTTTTTCGATCTTGAAAACAAACGAGCCATAAATAAAACTTTTTCTCATTTAACATTGCCTGATGGGACAATTGTAAACGAGGATTCTGATATATTGAATTATGCCTCTGAATTTTATGGAGATTTGTATAATAATACTGGAATTTGTAACCAATCTGAAAAAGTATTATTATCGGATCTTCCACAACTTAGTGAATGTTCAAAGAATGATCTAAAGAAACCCATTAGTGTGTCTGAATTATCCGCCGCAATTTACAAACTAAATAATAATAAGGCACCTGGCAAAGATGGATTGCCTTCTGAATTTTATAAAACCTTTTGGGACACTATTGCTAATGAATTTCTTGCTGTTTTTAATCAATCAATTCGGTAATTGAGAATGCCTACGTCATGTAAAAGGGCTGTGATCATGCTGTTGCCTAAGAAAGGCGATCTTAGCCTATTGAAAAACTGGAGACCCGTGTCACTTCTCTGCGTCGATTTAAAAATTCTTTCAAAGGTTTTATACAACCGGATGTAAACTGTTTTACCGGACATTATTCATGCAGACCAAAGTTACTGTATACCAAGGCGAAAAATCGCAAATAACATTAGATTAATAATAGATGTTGTTGAATATTCTAACTGTCTTTCGCTACCACTTGGTCTTGTCTCCTTAGATCAAGAAAAGGCATTCGACCGCGTAAGCCACCATTATTTATTTGATGCTCTTTCAGCCTTTGGATTTGGTGAATATTTTTCAAAATGTGTTAGAACGCTGTATACAGATGTATACAGTCTAGTTAAAATAAACAACTCATTGTCGGCTCCTTTTTCCTTCGGACGTGGTATTAGGCAAGGTTGTTCCCTGTCAGGTGCGTTGTATACTATTTGCATAGTTATTAAACAAACTCCGTTCAAATCAAGGATTAAAGGGAGTAACATTACCCGATACCACCAATGAAAAGGTGACAGTTTCTGCTTACGCCGATGATGTCACCGCATTCGTTACATCTAATCAAGATTTTGTCAGTCTACAAAATTGGTTGACTACAAATTCAGCCTCATCTAATGCAAAGATTAATTTAGAGAAATCTGAAGGGCTATGGGCGGGCATATGGAAGAATCGTACAGACGAGCCATCAAGTGGAATAACAAAGGGATAAACATTCGTGGGATCTTCATCGGAAATTCGGCTGAATATTTTAATCAAAATTGGACAAACATGGAATCGGATGTAATTACTAAACTAGCCAAATGGCACAATATATCTCGAGCCCTTTCCTTAAGAGGCCGTATTATTGTTACAAATCTTCTCACTGCATCTAAATTATGTAGTAGATCCTGTAAATTCAATCCAGAGACATTTAATTAATTTTGCATGGATTGGAAAACATTGGCTACCAAAAGAATTATTATCGCTATCGTTAGAAGACGGTGGACAGGGATTGGTGCATCTTAATTCTAGAATTACATCTTTTCGTATTTGCTATGCACAATATTTTCTGTATTTTCGTCAATCGCATCCTTGTTTCAAGTTTACTAGCTGGTTTCTAAAGCGAGCGCATGAGTTCAATTATGATGATCAGCTGTTTTATATTGACCTTGATAAGTGTACACTTGTAGCATCTTTTTATAAAACATTGTTAACATCCTGGTTTTCTTTTACTGTCTCCCGAGAGTCATTGCCATCTTGTACAGCGGATATTCTCCACGAGCCACTGTTTCTAAATGGAATGATTAAAAACCACCGAACTGGGCTAACCTTTTATTTAAAAGGTTTTATAAGTGCCAATATCACTACAGTAGCTGATATTGATGATTGTTACCAGAAAGTGTCTGTTGATGTTTTGTCAAATAAATTGCCCAATCATTCTAAGCGGTTACTAGATTGGTGACCTTAATACTTTATGGAAAAGTTTGCCATTGGAATGGCGGCACAAGATTAATCGTCCAGATAATGTGCCTAGTTCCCTGCATCAAATTGACCTTTCGTTTGTTTACTAATGACCTTTTTAAATGTACTGTATCATTTCCATCTAACAGCCCGAAAGAATTGTATAGAATGTCATTGTTAAAATGTTATGCAAATAGTATACGTAGCAATAGTATTAATGCATGGGCAGATGTTTTGTTGTTAGATATTTCCTCTGTCACGAATTGTCGTTGTTTTTACGAATTTCCATGTACACGCTTTGAGGGTGATTTATCATGGAAAATTCTACATGGCTCATTGGGAACAGGCATATTTCTTTACAAAGCAGGTTATCGTCCTAATGATCACTGCCCTCTCTGTGGTGAACAGGAGGACATTACTCATATGTTTTTAACGTGCTCACGTATTCAGGCATTACTTTTAGCTGTAAAAAGATCCGTGTTGTATTTATTGGAGACCGATGTTTTTGACATGGCTCATTATGTGAGAGGTTTTCCCTGTCCCCAATGCTCACCCAAATCAAAAAGAAAAATTAGACACCGTTTGTCTAATTGGCTTTTATCCAACTGTAAAATATCGATCTATGTTAGCAGACAACGTCTTTTGGATGGCAATACACGAACTGATCCACTCCGAGAATGTCTCTCGAGATTGCATTCACGAATTCAAATAGAATTTCAGTTTTATCGAAACAAGGGGGCCCTGGATGTTTTCGAACACTTTTGGGCGTTTGACAGTTTTTTGTGCACGATTGAAAATGATAATCTTGTTTTTAATGGACTTTTATAAATTGTTATCTTTCAAGGTTTTATACGTTGCTTATTTTTGCTTATATCTTGAAGTTTCTGATACATTTTGATATGCTCATGTTTTATATTCATACACTGTATTGAGTTTTTATGTTTTATGTAATCGTATGATATATTACAGTTTTTGTCAAATGGAATGAGTGTAATAAAGTATATGAAAAGTCTTCTTCTTCTTCTTCTTCTTCTTCTTCTTCTTCTTCTTCTTCTTCTTCTTTTGTAGACAGCCTCAAAATAATCTTTGCCTCCGCAAACGTCACCGAAGTGTCAACTTGTTCCTGCTTTACCAGACTATCTACATGCTTATTATTAAGTATACCACAATGGGAAGAAATCCTTCGCATCGCCTATGTCTGCCAGCATCAGAACTCGGTGAAATTTGTTTCAAAATATCCAACAGAATATGTGTTAAATATACGAAATGATAAGAAAAATGCAAATATGTTATAAAAAATTTAATACAGTTTAAAATAAAAGAAAACAATATTATCCCACACTTCCCAAACATGTAATCTGAGGAAAATTCAATTCATTAACTAGACTTTGCTGCAGATAGTATCTTAACCCTTTAACCCTCATATCAGCCAAAACGGCTTCTGCAGTAGTCTTGATAAATGCCCATTTTCAGACCAAGAGAACCAATTTTTGAAAATTTACCACTGGAATGACTGGCTCGATAACCGAGCCAGTCATTCCAGCGGTAACTTTTCAAAAATAGTCTTCTCCTGGTCTGAAAATGGATATTTTCTATGAGAAAATTGAAATTTTCTTGAACAAATTTGAGGCTTAAACGGTTAAATAAATTAAATTTACTAAATCTTTACGTTTCAACAACAACAAGAAAGTCAGACAAGGGTTCCGGGTCCAGACAAAATACACCCAATGCTATTAAAGGAATGCTTAGACGAGCCAACCATGCCATTAAGCAAGATAATGAAAATGTCAGTAGAAAATTGCCAAGTACATGAAAAACTGCGAATGTTGTCCCAATCTTCAAAAGGTTAGTAGAGTAAGTGGACAATTATATACCAATATGCCCTCCACGGGTGGTTTATAAACTAATGAAATCAGTTATCATGGGCACAACTTTTCTAAATAGAATCTCTTTACAGAACACAAGCATAGCTTTACAAATCGTCAAAGCCAACTTGTAGGAATCTATTAAAATTTGGACTAAACACCTAGACCAGTGTCAATACGCAGGTGTCATTAACCTAGACTACAACAGGACAGTCAATATGGTACCTCATATAGAAGTCTAAATGACCTTTCAAGTGTTAGCTATGTCCCGCCCATCTCTAGCTAAACTCCACCCTACACTTCGTCCGTGTTGGGATCGATCGATCCCTGAACTCCCTGACTATCAATTTTCAGAAACTATAGAAGTAAGTTGGTGAATATTTTGAAACTAATTTGATTGGGTGCACCAATTATGCGTTCGTGACACACTTATCTACGTCATTCATGACATCATTGATTATGACGTAATCCTACTCGTCACGGAGTTAATTATGACATTATATGATGGATGGATAAACTGAGAATGTCCATTACTCTTTGACTGAAAGACATCTGTCTTAACTGTGTCCTACTAGGACTATGTTGAAAAGTTTCAGTGTATTCCCCATTAACAATGATGTGTCGGATAATTTGAAACATTGCAGCAACAACGCCCAGTTAAATTAGTTTCAAAATATTCAACGGAATGTTTATTAAAGAGTAAAGACAACAACGCTTAGTCGGTCTCCAATTCACCTTTCCAGAGTACGCACCCTTCATATGGCGTCATAATGTACTGCGTGACGTGTACAATGGCATCATAATGAATGACGTCATGAATGACGTCGATAAGTACGTCACGAACGCATATTTGAAGACGTTGTTGTACAAATTGTTTGCTTTTACTATTTAATAAATATTCTGTTGAATATTTTGAAACTAATTTGACTGGGCGCTGTTGCTGCCATAGGCAGCAACAGCACCCAGTCAAATTAGTTACAAAATATTCAACAGCTCCCCTGTATAGTTTTCAGGAAATTGACAGCTAGGGCATTTGGGGATCGATCAATCCCAACACGGCGAGGTGTGGGTGGAGCTTAGCTAGTGATGGGCGAGGCATAGCTAAAATGGAAAGGTCCATTGAGCCTTAGCCCTTCGTAACTGCGCCAACCGCGGCTCAAAGCGCTCAAAAGGCGACTTTGATCAATTAAGCCTTTAATTTGGCAAGAGTTTTCAAGCAAAGTGAAAGTTTTGCTCAGTGAATAACCATGTGCTGGCCAAGAGAAGATTAGGTAAGTGTATAACTGGAACTTAGTTTTTAAGAGTTGTTTTGAGCGTTTTGACGATTAAAGGGTTAATGGTAAAATCTAAATTTGTGTTTAGTCAGTGTCCATTTGCTGGCCAAGAGAAGACTATTTTTGGAAATTTATCACTGGAATGACTGGCTCGGTAACCGAGCCAGTCATTCCAGTGGTAATTGTTCAGAAATAGTCTTCTCTTACACTGCAAATAGACAGTCCTCAAGACAACTGCAGAGGAATTATCGGCCGGTTTTACCATTGTAAACCACAAGTTGACACAAGTGGGCTTAACCTCAATTACAGCGGAGCTTTGGAGAATCCAAAGTTACATAAATAAACAAGGCCAAACTTAGGACTTAAGATCACATCGGTCTTATACAGTACAGCTCAGAAATAGCTTAAAATATTTCAACACAAAATAAAGAATACTGATGAATATTTTGAACATAATTCAATTGGAACATATTGCTGCCTAAGGCAGGCAGCAATGTCTTTCAATCCAATTATGTGAAGAAAATTCAACAGAACATTTCTTTACATCGTGTTCAAAATAGTTTTCTTCTGGAGACAGTGGGGCAAAAAAGAGTTTGTGTGTCGCATTTTTGGTGCCCTTGAAATTTGGAGGCCCTATGCAAATGTTTGGCGCTTTGGACAGAGTTTGATAGACTGTATCTAACGAGCGCGGTTGAGTGCGGTTGTAAGCCAGCCTCTTGTCTGGTCTATTCACGGTATTATTGTGTGGCCTGGAAATACGATAAAATAATAATCAGTGGATTTATACACGTGTCAGCTATTACATAAATACATAATCAACATTGGAATGACTTCTCTTGTGGGAAATATACGTACAATGTTCCAGATGAACTAAAAGTCATATATGCTATAGGCCCTAGTACTTACTATTAGCACGGCCTTTGCACATATTAGGGAATCTACGGTTGCTAGGTTACATTTGTTAGAACAGCTTACACATAAGTTAACACGTTTCCAAAACAAAAACAGAAACAAGTTAGTTAGTAAGAAATGGTCTGCTGAATATGTTGAACACATAGATTTAGTATATACTTGCTAGATCGCTCATGACCTCTCAAAAGAGGCATTTCAGACTTCAGTATTTTCTCACCGGATGTAGGCCTATAGTCTTAGTCTTTTTTGTTATTGTTACTAAACCTATTGCGTAGTCGAATAAAGTGTCAGATTAATATAGCCAATACATTTATTTCTGATAAAAATATGTAAGTTTGCGTCTGTTCAATTTCCCTTCAAATTACCAAAAGATAATTTAGTCGTTTTGAAGGCTATATATGCAGCTGATCGTCTGCGTCAACCAGTCAATGAATACCCGGTCATGCGCAATTGCTATTTACTGAACTCGCGGCACCGGCGGTCGTGAGAACTAACCACATAGTAAGGGTACGCTCATGAGCCATCTAGCCAATATATTCAAAGCTATGGTTGAACTAAATTGGATTCAATCCAGTTAAATTATGTTCAAAATATACAATAGCACGTTTTATTTTGTTTTGGAAACATTCTAAGTTATTGCTGTATTGTATTGCTATCACTAACTAGTCTTATAATGATGGTACGCGCCGCACCTGCGATCTAATTAGGTGCGGATAACCACAGGTGTACATCCATTTGAGTATCCATAGCAACGCACAAATCACACGTACACTAACATTCGTGTTCTCGCGAGATCTCCTAGGCCAACGAGAGCGAGATAAGTATCGTATTCTCGGCACGAAGCCACGGGCTTAGATTGTTACACTAACAGATCAGATGCAACAAATTCCTTTCGGTTTAAGAAATCTGTTGAATATTTTGAAACTACTAGTACGGAATCAACAGAGTCCAGTCGAATTAGTTTCAAAATATTCAACAAACTTCGTGCATAGCCGTCGTCCTGAGATCGGGATACTGGCATTACGATGGTGTATGGGTTAACAGATGAAGAACTACTGCAGTGCAGCGAATAACTAGGTTAACATGTTTCCAAAACAAAAAGTTAGTACAATTTTGAATACGATGTAAGAAATGTTCTGTTGAATTTTCCGAACATAATTGGATCGGCAGCAATGT
The DNA here is from genome assembly GCA_034401795.1 of Chaetoderma sp. LZ-2023a. Lineage (NCBI taxonomy): Eukaryota > Metazoa > Mollusca > Caudofoveata > Chaetodermatida > Chaetodermatidae > Chaetoderma > Chaetoderma sp. LZ-2023a. The sequence goes on along the minus strand of CM067369.1, from coordinate 186,526,043 downwards.
CTCCCAATCCAAATATGCTCAAAATATTCAACAGAACGTTTTAGTTTGCTTTGGAAACACGTTCCATTATTTCCGAGCTTCGTTGTAGTAAACAAACATGTTCATGCTAAATGTTCATTGCTTTTCTCTGCATTAATGGAGGTAAGCCCGATTTGTTCCTCACAACCTGGCACGATGGGCGCTTCAACAGTGGCTTCCAGCTCGGGCAGCTCACCACGCGATAAGTGAGCCACGATTCCAGCACCAATAGAATCACCAAGGACGTTTACTACAGTGCGACACCGTGCCCTGGAAAAGATAGATAAGACCAATAAGAAATCTTAGAATGAAAGGGCTTATCTTTACGTTTCAACAACAACAAGAAAGACGACGACGACGACGACGACGACGACGACGACGACGACGACAACAACAACAACAACAACAAAAACAACAACGAAGCAGCAGCAGCGAAATCCAATATGGCCGCCACCTGGGTTAGAGCGTTGTTAAAAAAACCAAATGGGCTAGAATCTTAAATAATACCACTTTAAAATGTTTATAAAATTAGATTTCGTATTTGACTTTAAATGACAAATGTAAAACAGAGATTCTACTTCTTCCTCTTGATAATGGAGGTTCCTCATCCTCAAAGTATATGCCAATTGATGACTAAAAGTTAGTATAATTAGGGAGAGAGGAGGCCACGAGTCTTCAGCAGCCGTAACTGCAATGAACATATGTAGAAAACGCAGTCTCTATATTTGATCAATCTCAAGAATGGACCTCTCCAGTTTTAGCTATGCTCTCCCCATCTCTAGCTAAGCTCCACGCACACTTCGCTCGTGTTGAGATCGGATCTATCCCTGAGCGCTCTGACTATCAATTTCCAGAAAACTATACAGGTAAGCTTTTGAAGATTTTGAAACTAATTTTTTACTTCTACTTTTACTGGCAGGACGGCTATCAATCCATATAAACAGCAGGTGAACCCGCATTATCTGGAAAGCTCTGAATCTGCCGCATTAGCTTTCTTGCAGCAGGCTCGCGCGCAACACACCCCTTCTCATTCATCATCCAGACCTCCGTGCCATGTATAAGATCATTCTAAAAATAGAGGCGTGGCTTCTTCGAGAATACACGTCTAATGTAATGACCGGCCATCTTATTACGTAATCACAGCGACTAGACTGTTACACAGACTCCATTTCGGAGACCAGACAGATCGGGACCCAGTCTATCTCCGTAGCGGCCTGTAAAAGCAACTCTGTGGATCGTGTTGATTTTTGTACCATCTTAACCTCTGTATCACTAGCTTGATACAGACATTAAAATCGACTCGGCCCATCCAGTGGCTCGTGTGATATCAGCATCTACGCATCGTACTAACATACGCCCACTCACATAGCTACGCTGCTCGATACGGGAACGTAGTAGGAGGGCGAGGATCGTACAATAGGACGATGGCATCTACGCAACCTCAGCAAATTCCTGACCTCATTTTGCGTGCGATAGATTTGAATATTACGACGAATTTAGATGGACTATTTTTCTGTTAACTACTTGTCATACAAACTACTATAGGGTTTATATCATCTCGTTTTACGTGAAATAATACTGTCCGGTATGAGGAGAGTAGCGCTCGTGTCCTTTTAAGTTTCAATTCTCTATACCACCCTATTCTGGTGGAAATCACTACGCTAATGGCTACTCAATACATACGAGATACTTTTCTCGATCTCGTATCGAAGGAGATCTCGCGAGATAGGAATGGTATAAGATTGACTGAATGCAAGTTATTACCAGTTTACGCGACATCGTGGGATTTAGACCGATCTTTCCCTGAATGCCTGAACCATGAAGCATATATGCTGTACGCTTGGGTGTGCTGATGTTGCTTTATCAACGTCTTTGCGTTAGGTCCTGGACACACCCTAAGATAACACCACGATGAACAGCGTGATCAACTACAGCTAGTTCTTGATTGTTGAAGGTGGTGTGAGATTTCGATATTTTCTTTCTATGGCTAATGTCATAGATGCTAATATTTGTTGTAGACATGTCTATAGTATACAAATTGTCAATTTGTCAGAGGCATAGCTAGAAAGTAGTGAGACAACTGCTTGCGGGTATGGAGTTAGGTATGATTATATTTCCTACTTACAAAAACCAATCAAAAGCGAAAAGCACAGGTACGTCACCGACTGGAAGTCCGACTGATGTTAGCACAATAACCATCATCATGAATCCCACGGCAGGCACACCGGCCACGCCCACAGACATCGAACTGCAGATGAGGCTGTGTGGAAAGTAAAAATATGTTAAAATAAATACAGATTATTTATTGCTTTTATCCATACATTTGGACATGGCAACAAGATATATATAAGGCAATGTCTTCCAATCCAATTATGTTCAACATATTCAACTGTACGTTATATTTTGTTCTGGAAACACGTTACGTTAGTTAAGGAGGTTAGGGAATTATAGGGACTGTGTGGTTCAGATTCTTCCAAGAGCACCAAATTTGGCCCAAATGTCGCCCAACCACACTTTTCCAATTTTTGATGGGCGCCAAAATAGGCAACCCCCGGGGCCGCCATATTGGTGAAATCCAATATGGCCGCCACCGGGGTTAGAGGTCAATTGTAATTAAAGAACCAAAAGGGCTAGAATCTTAAATAATTTCACTTCTTAGCGGTTTTTTGTGATTGGAAAATGAGATTCTGATCTTATTTTAATGATTTGACCTCAATGTCATCCCGCAAGGTCACTCTAAATGTCATTTTGTGGTCAAAACCGGCGTTTTCCAGATCCACCCCCCTAATTTCTCATTATTAGCTGTATGTCGCACAGGTCTGAGATGTTCTCTACAGAAACGCTTAAATTGGCGTATACAGCGTAAGGATCACACTCGACTTGATTCAAAGATCACCTTCTCAGCCTGAATGAGTTTACAAAGAGGACTGAAGGCGGGAAAGATATTTACATATCTCATAAACTGAAGGTGGCTAATGAGCTGACCAAGACATATAGTTCTGAAATTGGTCAAGATGATGCGCTTATGCTCATGCGGGCTTCCGCGATGATGCACAAGTTTTGTCTACAGAGTCAGCAGCCTTTCTACAGCGCTTTTCCAGGAGCCTTTTGACAGAGTCTACCCCCCCCCCCCCACACACCCCTAACTACCTCACGGCTCCAGTCATAAGGAGATGTGGTGTTTCTTCAACATAGTGCTCCGGGGACTAGCTCTTCATTGACGTGGGGAGATCCGTGGCGATGTCAATCTGTATGCGAGGGAGGAGGTCGCATGCAACAGCTCTTCCCCTTCCCTATGTAGCAAAACAGATTTGGATCGACAAAGAACAAGGTATCTCAGCATCGTACAATTGTGTCATGGAAGTGAAACTGGGTGTTACACATGCGATGTGTACTCACCATGATCAGGATGGGCTGGTGGTAGCCTACAACAAACAGCCGTCTTAGGGTCTTCACCAAACACGATGTGGATAATATAGATAGCATGGCTCGGAGAAACTTCTCACTGGATGAGTCCCACAGATATGTCCTGAGCGTGACCAACCATTTCTCGCGTGAGAAGCGTGGAAATAAGCGAGCTCCCATCAAACTTGATGTCTCAGACACGTAAACTCCCAAGCTACCAGACTTTTACATGATCCAGCCGCAGACAATCTGACGCTTTCAGACAAGATGTGTGGATGGCGCTGAAGAAAGGTACGTTTGTAGAGGGTGATATCATCCCCTCTTCCCAGACAAGGCAGCATACGCATCTTCAATGAAGCATGCGATGGAGTTGACAATGCAGCGCACTGAGTTCTTCAAGCCGAGCCAGACCAGCATTCTCAAAGCAGATCAGCCACTGTATGCTATCACCAAACTCATCCAATGGCAATATCCAAACACTTTGGGAGAGGACAAGCTGGTTGCTTTGATGGGCGTGCTGTTCATCGAAGAGAAGCTGCATCTTATGATAGACACGCTGCTGTGCGACTCCGGGTGGGTCACCATCCTTTCTCAGGTGGAGATTCTGACATACGGTCGCACACAATCTGTGCTCAATGAGCATAACAGCAAGTGCACAAGATAGGCCCATCAAGTCTCTCTCATGTCGTTGTGCCTGCTCAAGTAGACCACCCACACTGAATATTGTGATGATGTAATGCAACCACATAAGTCATTTGATATATGGAATCGATCTTCCCAAACTGTACCCCAGTTCAAGTCCTGATTAAACATGTTTGAGCTGAAGCTGCTGATGGCTTGCTTTTTGCTGGCCCTGTGGGATGTCGACCTCGCACAATATGTGCCAGCATGTGACTAACTCTGTGGCTGGTTTCACGCCCTGGACCACAGAAACCACAAGCGTTGGCTACCAGTACATGCACATGATATTGTATAGCTAGCCGAGGAAAACCATGATGTACATGCTGAATTCCTGAATGACAATTTTGTTGTGCAGATATCAGCTAGAAAATTCAGCCTCATGGCTAAAGCCCAAGTTCATAAACAGTCTAACAAAAGCCATTTTCATCCAAGGAAAATGAAAAAGAAGGAGACAGCTTGTAACTCAAGTTTCGAAAGGATGCACTATTGTTTGTACCAGCTGGGAAACACTTTCCATGCTACAAACCAGGTGCTTGTAGCACTCAATACACAGAATGACATGGAACAGGCCGTCGCTACCTTGCGATCTCAAATCAGTGAAGCTGGTCAAGCCCTTCATTCAGCATACGGTATGGAAAGGCTGGTAAAGGCTTAAGTATCAGTATCTGATACCATCATGTGGAACAACATGCTAGCCTTCGCCAACCGACCTTTCTGACTCGAGTCACGTCCCAATGCTGACATGCCAGACTTCTTTCAGTTAAAAATCAGAGAGGGCCACCGAGCCAGGTGGATCGAGGTTCACGGCGATCTGGGAGGAAGTCTGACAATCTTCAATGTCGCAATACATCCACCAGCCATGCAGCTGCTGCCAAACAAGCCAGGGTCGTGGTGTTGGATATGGCTGCAGTGATCCACATAGTGTACCCCATAGCAGCAAAGACTTTCAGTGAGTCAGTGAAGGCAGCACTGCAATCCCGAAGCATAAATGGAACAGCGGCTTCCTTAAATGATGAGAAGAAAAAGGAGCTGTTCTCATCGATCAACACACAATTCTCCAACAATGACATAGGTGGAAAACTCCTCTTGCATACTGACTTCGAGACCTTACTCTCCAGCGGGCATTGTGACCTCGCAACACTTCAACCATGGGACCATTCCGAGGCAGACACCAGGATCCCCTATATCTGGCTATATAAGCCTATGTTCGCACAGTGGACATCAATGTCGTGATTTTATCAGTTCGGAGCTTTGGGTGGAATTCTGTAGGGGAGAAAACTCATGTGACATTCCAGCTCATACCATCTACTCCGATCTCCGTCTGACAAAGTTATTGTCACTACCCCTCTTCCGCAGCCTAACGGGGTGCGACACGACACAGTTTCTTGGATGTGGCAAAGAATACTGCTTGAGCAGCCTGGACCAGCATACCGGCCATCACAGGCACACTAGTAGCTCTCACTCACGATCCTGACACCCGTGGATATGCGCCTGATCAAATGCTTCATCGTACTCATGTACAGCTTGGGGTGTAGTGCAGCCGATGTCAATGAGGCCAGGCATAAGCTCGTCACCACTGGAGGTAGACCGCTGAAAAACACCCCACCTACCCAAACCACGTTGTTCCAGCATGTGAAACGGGCGCTACTACAAGCGAATCTCTACTGGAATCATGCCACCGCGGCCCAGCAGGAAATCCGTGACATCAGTGAGTGTGCCTGGCAAAGGTTGGTAGCATCAACCACTATGGCCCTCACTCAACGGTGCTTCAGTGACATGTGCCATGCTCTTGCATTGTGGCTGCATCAAGGCATGCATGAGAAGGTGCATATGCACCGATGTCCAGTGCACAGACCCCACCAAATTCGAATGTGGGTGAATGAATAACGAGGGCGGTGATGCTCAGTATTACTTATTGCTGTCATCATACAGCGCAAGCCAGACGGTATAGGTAGCAATAGTAAACACTGGTAATCATTTAATTGATATTGTGTTGCTAAAGCGGTCATTGTATTGCATTTTGAACATTTAAATACCGGCATAGTTATAGCATTTTGTCATCAGATACCATCTCCGAGGAATTATGATAATAAGTGTTCCAGAATAATCTTTGGTCAATTTTTCAATACTAACTGCTGATATTTGACCTTTGACTGCAAAATGCAGTGAACATGACCTCAAAGCATCAAAATAAGATCAGAATCGGATTCTTCGATGCCACAAGCTTCCTAAAAGTGATATTATTTGTGATTCTAGCACTTGGGTTTTTGCTACCTATAATTGATCTTTGGTTCTGGTGACTTCTAACGTGACCTGACATGTAATATTGCCCCGACTCTTCAAAATAAGGCCGTGTACTGGTTCCTCAACCCCGGAAACCTATAAAATATGTATAACTTGACCAAAACCCACTAAAATGCCGAATTTGACACCAAAATGACTTAGGGTGACATTGAGGGGAGACATTGACCTCAAATCGGTGAAATAATATCGGAATCGGATTCCCCGATCCCGAAAATCCCTAAAAGTGCTATTATTCATGATTCTAGGCCTTTTGGAATTTTTAAAACTACGATTGACGTCTAACACGGTTGACGGCCATATTGGATTTCGCGGCCATCAGAAATCGAAATCTTATCGAAATAGTATGGCATTGACGACATCTGGGCCAAATTTGGTGCTTTTGAAAGAATCTGAACCAAAAAATCCATATACATCGGAAACCCGTCAATGGTCAAATTTGATCAAGAAAATAAAAATATTTACGTATCCAAAGCCCATTTGCTGGCCAAAAAAAATACTTATATGAAAATTTTCCACTGGAATGATCGGCTCGGTAATCGAGCTTGTTTTATTCCTGTGGTAATTTTTTTCAAAGGTTATTCCTCAAGACTATACTGTAGAGGCCGTTTTCGGCCGGCTTCACGAGTGAAGTGTTAAGGATTTATTCTGTGTTATTTATTTGAACATTCTTCAGGTGCACGCAAAACTAAACAACTTGTGTGTGCAGGTGGAATGATGGTATGTTTGTCTGATTTCCGCCCCCCCCCCCCCCCCACCAACCCCCCCCCCACTCCCGATAGGTGAACTGCTGGATCCACCCGGACCACCGCCGATTCCGTTCCCGTTAACTGTCAGTAGCAACTTATCTTTAAAACAGTGTTGAATAGCAATATTATACAGTAAATCTGCGCTTAACCCTTTGAAACCTGAATATACTTTTCCAGTCTATACATCCAGCATATGACGTCACAATTAACTACGCGACGTGTAGATTTACATCATAATCAATGACGTCATGAATGACGTAGATAAGTACGGACTAAGCATTGTTGTACGAATTGTATGTCTTTATTATTTATTAAAGATGCTGTTGTAATATTTTGAAACTAATTTGACTAGACGGAGCTGTTGCTGCCATAGCAACAGCACCTAGTTAAATTAGTTTCAAAATATTCAACAACTTGCCTGCATAGTTTTCTGGAAATTAATAGTCAGGGAGTTCAGGGATTGATTGATCCCAACACGAGCGAGGTGTTGGTGGAGCTTAGCTAGAGATAGGCGGGGCATAGCTAAAACTGGAAAGGTCCAATGAAGTACATACGCAATTGAGAAGACTTTTGAAGCGCCGAGGGCAATCCCGTTAAACTGTGCCACGAATATAGACATGACTGTGAGGTATAGGGCGGTGCCATCCATGTTCACCGTGGCTCCAATTGGCGCTATCATCTTTACCACGCGTGGGTCGACGCCATTGTTCTCTTCCAAACACTTCATCGTCAATGGTAATGTAGCAGCACTTTAAACATCAAACACAACATCTAGTCAAAGCACAACTGTTTAATCATTTCACTCCTACATAAGAGAAACGTCAAATTCTGGATGATGTTATGAAAATGTGTCTTTCCAGTTTATACATTCGTCATGTGAAGTCATAATCAACTACTTGATACTTAGGATGACGTCATAATCAATGACGTCATGAATGACGTAATTAAGTTCGTCAGGAACACGTGCATATTTGATGACAGATTAAAGCGTTGTTGTACGAATTGTATGTCTTTACTACTTAATAAACATGCTGGTGAATATTTTGAAACTAGTTTTCTGGGCTAACGGCACCCAGTCAAAATAGTTTCAAAATATCCAACAGCTTGTCTGCATATTTTCTGGAAATTGAGATTCAGAGAGTACAGGGACTACGATGTTCTGCAATGTGTGATTGATCTTAACCTTTTAACCCTCACACTTGTTCAAGAAAATTTTAATTTTCTCCTAGAAAATGTCCGTTTGCAGACAAAGTCAAGACTATTTTTGAAAATTTACCACTGGAATGACTGGCTCGGTTATCGAGCCAGTCATTCCAGTGGTAATTTGTCAAAAATAGTCTTCTCTTGGTCTGCAAATGGACATTTCTCAAGACCACGGCAGAAGCCAGTTTTTTGGCTGATACGCGTGTTAAAGGGTTACACTTTTCTATTTGATGTAAAACACATTTAATACCTACTATTCGTGTCTACACCACTGGTGAACAGATACTGCCAAAACTCTCTATAGCGACGCTCTAAATGCCATTAAAGAAAACCCCAAAATTTTGTACATACAATAAGATTCTGGCCAGCTACATAGAGTTTCATGCCAAAGGTCACATATCAAGGTCACGGGGTCATCAAGTGATTTTTTAATGTACATTTCCGGCCAGATTTCGGGAATGCAATGCAATCACCAAATTTGGCACATCTGATCATATTTTATCCAGCTGGAAAGAGCTTGAGTTTAAGTTCAAACGGTCAAATATCTAGTCACGTCCTCACGGGGTCATTAAGTTAATAGCGGAAAACACATTCTTTTACAGCTTTTACTGGATTGGATACGTGAATAAGAAGCTCGTAAGAAGTGAGAATGACCAAATTGGCATGGAGTTTAAATTGTAGGCCTATGTCTCCTGTATAGCCTAATTTATTAGAACCCATATTGGGTGACGTCATAGAAGCCATGAAGCAATGCAATATTGAGGCAGCGTTTATGACTCAAGCAGATTCAGATGCAGCGTACTTGAAATTGCAATTTCGCGTGATCGCCAGGCTCCCTGACTGAACTGAACTGAACTGAATTTTATTAGACCCAGGTCATACATACACGGCATATGGGGAAAACAGATAGTACATCTTATAGTAGACAGTGTAACAATTGTACGTTATCATTAGTATTTACGATTATTATAGTCATATGCGAAGACCGCCATATCCACTGATAACTATCTTATCCAAGTCCATGAATGAAGGCAATATAGATCTGCGACAACTGGCGGCATATTACATTATACATGCGTTTCACTAGTTCCTATACTCATATCGCACAACCAAGCGGGGAATGGTCTCCTCCAATTGCAGTTTGATAACGTTCCATATTCGTTCGTTGAGTACATTATAATTATATAGCAACGTGTGGCGACCATGCATGTCGTATTTATATGGGCTTGGACAGGACTACATTATGTCATAAATTTAACGCAGTATTTAAGACAGTAATTTGAGTAGGCTCTAAGTAGATATGAATCAAGCCATGTGTCACTCGGCTATGTACCTTTCCAGTTTATCCATTTATCACGTGACGTACACGATGACGTCATAATCATGGCGTCGTAAATGATGTAGATAAGTACGTCAAAAGCGTATGATTCGTGTCGGGCCAAGAGTTGTTGTACGAACTACATGTCTTTACTATTTAAAGCGATGCTAATCTCATCTCAAATGTTGTATTGCACCGATCGAATATGGTTTATAGATTCCATATCATTCATATCCTGTCACATTCCCTGATCTGTATCGCAATTATCTGTTTTGTAATATCGAGTAAATGTTGAACAGTGATCGACACCATTTTGTCTCCTCAAGCTAGTGTGTGTGTGATGTCATGTAAGCTCCAATGTATCACATTCTTTATTATGTAATGCTCATTCCATTGAATATTTTGAAACCAATTTGACTGGAAGTTGTTGTTGCCTATGGCAGCAACAACAACTTCCAATCAAATTTGTTTCAAAATATTCACCAGCTTACCTGTAGGATTGCTTTTATACCACTTTGCCAAACTATAGCTGGAGCCTCTGTGACTGAGCGTATAAACCGAGGCAGACACACTAGGGTTTTTCTGATTGGTTGAAAAGTAAATCATGACAGTCGTCATAGGGTGTAGAAATGTACCAACATTTAACTACTAAATCCTGAATACCTTTCCTTAGCGGCGTGATAAAAAGCTTAAAATTACCTGGATAGTTTATGACCGGCGTGTTATACACCTGTGCAAAAGTTAAGCACCACCCTATTTTTACGCACATGCGAGGGTATATTCATGTGCTATGAAGAAAGCCATAGCATAAACATTTATGTACCCATCCATCTTAGTGCAAGTGGTAATAATGCAACTAGAGGAATGCTGATTATGATGGTGGGGAAACACTGTATGTTTTTGTTTGAACTTGAAAACGAGGCCTGAATATGGTTACGTTGACACAACTGACAACTATTGCCCTACAGTTGACACACGTGGCTAGATTGTCATTAATGGTGTCTGAAAACGAAGTTTAACATCTGTGCACGAGTTTGAGACTGTCATTATTAATACCGGGTATATCCACCTTGTGCCTGGATGACGGCCTGGACACGACGTCTCATGCTGGTCACCAACCGACTGATACGCCATTGTGCTATTCGTTGCCATTCAAGATGGAGTGCGTCTGTTAATTCCTGTAGGTTCTGCACAGGAGGATCCCTCCTTCTCACCATGTTTCCCAGAATGTCCCAGATATGCTCAATAGGGTTCATGTCAGGGCTCCTTGCTGGCCATGTTAGGGTTTCGATGACATTCTGGCGGAGGTATCCATGCACAGCTCTAGCACGATGTGGTCGGGCGTTGTCAGCCATGAATATAGGGTGGGTTCCAGGTGCATGATTTACAAAATGAGGGACCACAACTCTATCCAGTATGGAATCTTGATATCTTTGTCCATTTAGTGTTCCAGGTACAGTCAACAGATCCAGCTTACAATCAAATGAGATGCACCCCCATATCATAACGGAACCTCCACCAAATGGAACTTCTTCCATGATGTTAGGTTGGTCGTACGCCGTGCGTCTGGACCTCCATACACGAGTTCGACCATCTATGGCATGAAGCAGGAACCGACTTTCATCGGACCAGTGTACCCGTCTCCAGGATCTCATGTTCCAGTGTCTTCCTTCGTTGCACCACCTCAGACGCTCCTCTTTGTGGTGTGCAGTGAGGAGAGGACGTCTGACAGGTCTCCTAGCCTTCATGCCAGCAGCACACAGTCTCCTTTTGACGGTAGACATTGACACTCTATTGCGCGTTTCCCATTGCTGGCTGAGCACTCTGCTGTTGGTGAATGGAGATCTCCTAACAAGGCGTACTAGGGCTCGATCATCACGGGCAGTAGTCTTCTTCGGTCTAGGCCTGTCCTTCACCTCGTTAGTTTGCCCATGTTTTGCAATCAAACGACTGATTACAGTATGGTTAATGTTCAGCTGTCTGCCAATCTCTCTGCATGACATACCAGTGGTATGCATGCCTATGATTTGCCATTTCACACGATCACTTAACCTTCGTCTTGCCATAGCGGTTCACAATCAAGAGCTAATTCTCTCTGTACAAATAAACCACGGTCATGAACACAAAATTCCTAATCTTGTCGCCTAAATCTGTATGTAATGTTCTACACCTCAAACTTGACTTTTACATAACTGAACACGTGTGCTGTTTCCCGCCACGCACGGACATCAAGCGGCGTGAAGTCATGCATGCATGTGCATTTCGTACTTGGAATTATGTCAGCTAACGCGGGGACAAAAAGTATGGCAGCCTAGTTGTACCATCATGTTTCTACGTTCTATTGTTTTTGCTGGTGCTTAACTTTTGCACAGGTGTATAGATCGCCTGAATAGCTATCAAGAGATGAGATTAGTTATCCTTTAATAAAGATGCTGCTGAATATTTTGAAATTAAATTGACTAGACGCTGTTGCTGCCATAGTTTCAAAGATTCAATAGCGTACACGTATAGTCTTCTGGAAATTGATGATCAGGGAGTTCAGTGATCGATCGATCCCAACATGAGCGAGGTGTGATTGCGGCTTAGCTAGAGATATGCTGGGCATAACTAAAGCTGGAAATGTTCATTAACTGTTCTTTGACGAGAAATCGGTTAATACATTAATCCAGGCGTGCACTAACATCTATTCGACATGGGAAGTAATAAGAAAATATAACATCAAAGGTGCATATCCACACCAAATGCCAGAAAATCCAACCATCTAAATCGTACACTCCTAGAGGCTCAAATTATGTGCCTAGATGCAAGGGGACGAAATAAATTCCAACATATGATGACCTCACTCCGTATAAATTAATTCAACCCTTCAGCTTCGAAATCGAATCAGAGGCACGAGCCTCTAATTTAACTCCACAACCAAAAAAAAATTATATCAATGAAATCATCACATGTTAAGACCCAACTCGTTTTATGCATTATGTGCACGAATTAACCCTCCACAAGTCTAGAACTCAAACAATTTCATCCTCAGGCTCCCGGCGCGAACGTGCACCCCCAATGCTCCAAGTTTTCAACCAAATGATACAGAATCCAATGAATGTTTAGTCTACTTTTAGCCTGAACTGGCCTCATCAGTTGGGATATGGATGTAGTATCAGTGGTAGTCAGTGGGTCGTCTAATGTCTAATGCTGATGGTAATTTGGTGGTGGTGATGTAAGCGGTGGTATCAGTGGTTGTTTGGCAGTGTCAGTCTCAGTATTATTTTCATAATTTGCTATCGTCCTGTAGATTAAGTTATTGTCTTTGTCGTCATAATATTTCTCGTCGTCAATGCCCTTGTTAACATCATTTTCGCCATAGCTACGGCTGTCGTCATTGTTACTGTTATTAATCTCGGTGTGTGTATGCGTGCGTGCCCGTGTGCGTGTGTATGTATGTGCGCGGTCGCTAACGTTGAAAGTGCTTAGTAATTGCGTTAATAAGTTAGCAGATTCTAGATAATAGTCTTCTATTTTTATTTGAGAATAATTCTAGGAATTTGAAATAGGTTGGTCTTTTGAAATAATATTTTGGTAAAGTTTCAGATCGGATATTTTGGAAAAAGTCGCAGATAAATATATAGTGGAATTCGTCTCCGATTTCGTTTTTATTACAAATATTACATTTTCTCTCTTCCCTTATTATTCCTACCCCTCTTCCCTTTTCTATCGGTAGACAGTGGTTGCTAGTTCTAAATCTGGTAAATATAATTCTGTTTTTATCATCGAGTCTAAGCAAATATCCTTCCGTTTCCCAAATAATTTTGAAACTATTATATATTTTTCCCTTCCATGATTCATTCATTAGTGCATGCCATGTTTGTTTAAACTGATCTACTAGGTTCATTTTTATTGCTGCTTGAAGAGCTTTACTGTTATTGATAGTTAGCGTTTCCCAAAGATATGTGTATCCTGTTTTATCCAAAATGTTTTAATGCAAGTTAGCCACTTATATGTTTGTCCATTTTGGTTACAATCGTTCAACATAGATTTATATAATCTAACAACTAATTTAGTTGAGAAGAGTATTTTCGACAATTTACATCTGGAATGACTGGCTCGGTTACCTAGCCAGTCATTCCAGACGTAAATTGTCAAAAAACTCTTCAGTCTCGGCATGCAAATGGACAAGCATGGTCTAACGATCACTGCGCAGAGGCCGTTTTGAACTGCTTGGCGATTAAAGGGTTAAGTTGAAACAGGCTGGTTAATATAATATTATATTTATATCCCTATAGACGCTGTAAAACATCTACCACGCTTCCAGTGCTGAAACTGACAAATAACTATCAGTATAAAATCTGCTATGCAATGATCTAATAAAGCAAGATTAACGGACTTTTTATAGCGTAGAGGCACGCATCTTTCAGCATTCTGGTAATTACCACCATTAATGTGTTTATTGGATGAATCCAATCTGCTCCTCAAGTATATGACGTCATAAACGATACGGGAATCCAGTAATGTGTACAATGACATCATAATGAATGACGTCATGAATGACGTCGATATAGTACGTCACGAACGCATATTTGATGACGGTCTATGGGCTGTTGTACAAATTGTTTGCTTTTACTATTTAATAAATATTCTGTTGAATATTTTGAAACTAATTTGACTGGGCGCTGTTGCTGCCTATGGCAGCAACAGCACCCAGTCTAATTAGTTACAAAATATGCAACAGCTTCCCTGTGTAGTTTTCAGGAAATTGATAGCTAGGGCATTCAGGGATCAATCAATCCAAACAGGGCGGGGTGTGGGTGGAGCTTAGCTAGTGCTGGGCGGGGCATAGCAAAACATGGAAAGGTCCATTACTAGCTAAGCTCCACCCACGATTTGCCCGTGTTGGAGTCAATCGATCCCTGCACTCTCTGAATCTCAATTGCGGCTAGGCAAATTAGTTTTAAAAATATGCAACCGTATGCTTATTGAATAGTAAAGACATACAATTCGTACGGCCTGACGGACTATTAAGCGTCTAAGACGGACTAAATCGAGTCATTCAGGACGTATTTGATTATGACGTCAACCTACATGTCACGTAGTTGATTATGACGCCACATGATTGATATGATAAAACAGTAGAGGCCGCTGGGATCATATTGACCAGAATTAGTATAGGCTATATCGATTTGTATAAATTGGTGATGCCTATTTTCGAATAATGTTGCCAAAAGCTGTTTCTGTCTTAGACCAGTGTAGCTTGCAACAGCATGATTTCTAAAATAAACACCAGCAAATACACAAATTGATTCACCTTGACGTGACGCAATGCAAGGGTTGATGCTGCCTATACAATCCGATAGGCAGCCAAGCAGTAATTTAGATACTTTAGTTTGACACCTCAGTTGTGAAAAACTCATCAACGCCTTCACATGCCGGTCCCTATATTCAGTTATCTTACCCCAGCAGACATAAGCTACATAACAAGGATTAATTATTGAATACGGTATGTTTAACCCATCTTCTGTCAACTTAACCCTTTAATGGTCAAACTGACCAAAAACTACTTTGCAGTGGTCTTCAGACATGGCTATTTGAAAGAGCTAAAGAAGAGTATTTTTGAATATTTACCACTTGAATGACTGGCTCGGTAACCGAGCCAGTCATTCTAGTGGTAAATTTTCAAAAATATTCTTCTCTTGGCCTGCAGATAGACACTGGCTAAGTAAAAACTTTAATTTCTTTACCATTACCCATTTAATTGTCAATTCAGTGGAATTTACAAAAGTAGTCTTCTAAAATTATAATATCTTCAAACATATTGACTATCAAAATGTTTAATTGATATATCAAGTTTGTATTTTGAGCGCTTTGAGGCGCTGTTGGCACAAGAGGCGGCTACGTGAAAATTATTATTAATATGTCAGTTCATGTGTGGATTGGGACAGATTGTTAGTTATACAAAGTTTGTAGAAACGGGATTATACTTGTGACATCCCGCCCTAGAGTCAGGCGATCAGCTATAGCTGACGAGCAATCGGTGGAAACCTAGGCAATCTCCATCACTCTTCGTCACCTCTCTCCGCCCAGGTGTATAAATGGGTACCAGTGTAAAAACTGGGGAAGTTAGCTTTCAGTTTCAGTT
>CM067369.1:186427741-186505241 GCA_034401795.1 Chaetoderma sp. LZ-2023a | reverse complement strand
ATGCCATTGTGCTTCATCCCCTTGATACTACGAAGCATGTGTCCAAGCTTAGTTCCAATAAGGTGAAGCCATACCGAGATATAAGACGATATATTGAGCTAAACCAAAAACTTAACCGTAAAACTAGAGATTTATAGCAAGTTCACAGTTACCTTGAACTTTGACCTCAATATCATTTGCTCATTCCCCTTGATTTAAGGAAGCATGTGTCCAAGTGTCGTCCCAATAAGGCGAAGCCATGCCGAAATAAAAAATGATATGTTGATCTAAACCACAAACAACCGAAAAAAATAGTTTTATACCAACTTCAGAGTGAATTTGAACTTTGACCTCATGACCTCAATATGATTGCTTTCCATCCCCATGATATTAGGAAGCATGTGTCCAAGTTTAGTCCCAATATGGTGAACCAATGTTGATATATAAGACGATATCTTGAGCTAAACCAAAAACTTAACCGTAAAAGTAGATTTTTTAACAAGGTCATGCTGACCTAAGACTGTGACCTCATGACCTCAATATTGGTGTGCTCCATTGACTTGATATAAGGAAGCACGTGCCCAAGGTTAGCCCGATTCTGGTGAATCAATCCTGATATATAAGATGATACGTTGAGCTAAACCAGAAAGTTAAAGGTAAAAGTAGAGCTGTTTTACCAAGAGCACGGTGAGCTTGAACTTTGACCTCATGAACTCAATATCATTGCGCTCCATTCACTTGATACAAGGACGCATGTTTCCAAGCTTAGTCACATTTGGGTGAACCGATCCTGAGATATAACCTTAACCGAGATTGGACGCCGACAAACAGACAAACGGACGGGCAGACAGATAGACAAACAGACAAACAGACGAGCAGACAGACAGACGACGTAACGAAACTCATCGATATATTGACGAAAATTCGAATTTTCGCCAATAAAAATGGCGGCGCCCGGAGAAATTTTACAACTTATACGAATGACGAAATATCGTCAATATTTTAGTAGAAGCGGTTGTCAGTGATTTATTTTGACCTAATTTGAAGCATAATTTGGAACACGCTCAAAATATTAGCTAAAGTTATATACGAACCGAGTCAGTGCATGCATTGACCGCGTCAGTCGCGAAAATGTATCAGTGGAGGCCATGAGGTTAGCGACCGAAGTGAGCGAGGTAGCGAAAATTATTGGGCGTATGACGATTGAAGATGAGCCCAAACATGAACTGTACAACCTTACACGCGATCGCTTCGCACCAAACTTGAACATTCAACATAATTGAATTATGGTTGCTGGAATGTGAGGATACTTTTCCCAACAGCAAGATGGCACAGGTTGTAAATGATATGCGGTAATTACGAGTTATCCTTATTAGGAATAATAACGGTTAGATAGGCAGGGTTTGGAAAGGGAACACGCGCTACAAGAGTCACTAAAACTTGGTCATGCAGGCGTAAAACCTGATAAGACAATAATCCTGATAACGCAGGTCACTAGGCCTATACTAGATATATACCGGGCTAATGCGAATCGGTATTGGACAAATACCGGCCTAGTAACTAGCTTTATTAGCGAAAGATCATCACGAAGAGGATGTCGCGCTGATGCTCGAAAAGCGTTTGCGCCATGCACTACTGGAATGCAATCACATCAGCACTTTAGTCTCAATTCCAGATACACTAAGATGTCCACCATCATAGCCAATGAAAGGCATAGACAAAGAAATAAAAGACAGCATCTATATCGCAGTCTGCAATCCGCCATGGAAGAAATACCTAAGCATGAGGCATTACTTGTTGTTGGTGCTATAATGGATGAATCCAGTTTTAGCTATGCACCGCCCATCTCTAGCTACAAGCCCGTGTTGGGATCGACCGATCCCTGAACTCTCTGACTATCAATTTCCAGAAATCTATACGGGTAAGCTGTTGAATATTTTGAAATTAATTTGACTGGGTGCTGTTGCTGTCATCAATTAAGTGTTCGTGACGAACTTATATCTACGTGATTCATGACTTAAATGATTATGACGTCATCATACAAGTCACATAGTTGATTATGACGTCATATGATTGATGGATAAACTGGAATCATACATTAGAATAGTCAACAAAGACTAGAGAAAGATAATGGTAAGATATTGAGAAGGCAGCTTACTACACAAAGGAGAAAGAATGTGTAGCTTTTACGAAAAGAACAACCTCGTCATTGGTGGTACACTCTTTGAGCATAAAGACACGTGAATCTTCGGATGGAAGAACAAAAATACAAATAGATTGCATTCCCATAAACAACAGATGGGGATCATCGATCATTACAAGATGTGAGCGCTAAACACAAAGCAGATATAATAAGATAACATAAAAGCTGAAATGCGGATACAGAACTAGCCAAGGCATGACATTGAAAACAGCAGCTGGACAGTTATATCCAGTGAAAGGCCACCCATAGCAGCCTGGCATACCAGAGGTAAGCCATGATCTAGATATCTGATCGATGATGTTGCAGAGGACGAATACAATAATGGAAGCCATAAAGAATACAATAGAAAGACTCGCGTAAAAGACTCGGAGAAAATGGAATTTGCCCACAAATCTTTAACGCCATGAGTCCAGAAACAATTAAACAGTCGCTTTAGATCCTCCGAATACCTGGAACAGCGAACAGACATCAGAACAATGAGAACATGGCTTAGCATCAAAATGCCACGGAAGGGAGACATTGGAAGCTGCAATAATTGACGAGTGATAACTGAACAAAATTCTCTACTGCAGTAAGTGAAACGATACACTAAGATCAGCAGTTTTCAGGAAGTGAAAGCCATGCATAGATCAAATATTCGTATTCAGACAAGATCTTGAACAAAACACATAATGGAACAGCCAGATGTATGTGTTATTTATCGACATAGAAACGGCATTCGACACATTCCACATGGAGTTCACGTGGAAAATCCAGTGACATTACGAACGTTGGTACTGCTGTCAGGATACTGTGTGATTATGTCACGTGCAAGACCATCTGCGACAACCAGCTTACTGACAGCTTTCACAAAACTGTTTATGTAAAACAAAGATCGGATGTTGCTTCATAATGACATGAACTTGCCCATGAATGAGAACATTCACCAAGCATAACAACTACAATATCCAATAGACACTTCTAATAGTGCTTGGATATGTTGACCAGTCTTCTTTCATGCTGTTTATAAATTAATAACGTCAAAAGCAAGAAATACATTGCCATCCAACATTCAATCACTATAGACAGGAAGGATATAATAATAAAAAGGGATTCACATACCTTGGCAGTAAATTAACACCAGGTGTAGACTGCCAGGAGGTGAACACCAGAATTACCAAATCCACTCAAGCTTTGGTCACGTTACAAACTATCTGCTGAACTAAAAAAGGTTTCTGTGGAGACGAAACTCGAAAGAGCGATGTAGGCTACTAATCGTTCCATTGTATTTCTCAGAATGCTGGAAGACAACTCCATCAATCACAACGAACATCTGAATCTCCGGAATACAAAATTCCACCGGTGCATAAGAAGAATATAGACTCTGGTGCAATTCAAGCAGTGATGAAAATTTGTTGAGAACATCAACCATACAGCCGTCAGCATACCAACTAAATACAATACGATGAATATGGCTGGTGCATGCAAGCAGAATATCCCACCATCAGAAGATCCCTGCGATGAACACCACGCATAAGGGTGGAGAAAACGAGAACGCCGAAACGAGACACAGAGAAGGATAATGGTCATTGGAACGAAAAATGAATTCAACATAAGCTGAAAAACAGCTGGATGTCCGTGGAGATCTCTTGTGGAGGGCCTTATGCGCTGCATAACATGAAGAAGACTAATTAAGTATCTAATCGTTTGTGCCCCAAAATTGTGGCAGGCCGTCAGCATTTTCTGACCAATTTCGACTCTGAAACCCAAAATGCAAAGAAACCACGCAAGTAGCACTAATGTTCTCTATACCAGTTAACACAGTGGACGTAACTGTTCGGCCTGTAAAATATCATTTTCTTTAGTGGAACGAGATATTGTCCTAGATAATATTGCAATACACAGGCCTAGTGTATAACAGGTTGGAAGAAGTATATAGTTATACAAGTATTCGTGTCATTACGGTATATTAGCATTGACGGGGACTCGAACCCACACCTGGCGACAGCGTCTAGCATCATAGCCCACAAACACTTCCACCAGACTAACGCGGAGTTGATCTGGTGGGAAAGTTTATGGGCTATGATGCTAGGCGCTATTGCCAGTTGGGGGTTCGATTCCCCGTCAATGGAAGAAGTCCGGCATTGTTTGCGAGTATAAATTATCTACACTGACTGGTAATAGTCATGCACTAGGTTTGTGTCTGACGTGCATTTGGTCAGCTTCCAACTAGTATTTTGGCATATGCAATCGCATGCCAGTAAATATTACATGTATTAGTTACATTAAGTGGTTTGGGTGGGGTAGTGTGCTGTACGACCAGTGGAAGCCTAGGCCGTGTTCTTACTAAAGACTTAATCCGTGGTAACGCCTTACTGAAGTATGGCGTTATTCACGATGAACTCTCTAGTGAAAATACGGCCTTAATACTTCTCTACGGCAACGAGGGGGAATCATTTGCTTCTCTATGTGAACGCAACCGATTTCCTCAAAATTTGCCAGATAACATTACTGTCAGCATTTTCGCTCACTTTCCGCCAGCTAACGCTACTTTATCTCATTCGCCGCCAGGTAGCACCAGCTTCCAGTCCATGATTATCTCCCACCAGTGTGAATGTAAACAGATTTATATATATATATATATATATATATATATATATATATATATATATATATATATATATATATATATATATATATATATATATATATATATATATATATATATATATATATATATATATATATATATATATATATCCAATATAAGCAATTTGGAGGAAATCGGCTGTGTTCACCTAGGGAAGCAATAACGATCTATTGGAAGATAAACCACCGATTTCGTGGGATTCAGTTTCAGATACAACCGATGTATTAGGTCCGGGACAAGAGACAGTCCAATGAGAATGCTAGCCGATATATCGTCCAATCCAGGATTATCTTCCACAAGTGTGAATGAAAACAGATATATTGGATACAAATTAGCAGATATAGTACACGAAATAGCTAAACAGGATTTGGCAATGGGAAAGAGTTACTTGCCCCGCCCATCTATGCCCATGTTCCGCCCACGCTTTGGGCGTGTTAGAACCGATTTATGACTTTGTACACTGAATTCCCAGAATCCCGTTTACAAGGTACATACAGGTATTGAATATTTTGAAACCAATTTGACAGTCAAATCATCTTCAAAATATTCAACAGAACTCTTATTAAGTAGTAAATCTATCAAAGACATGAGCCTACAATTCGTACACTTGACGGAATATTCCATGCCCATGACATTCATTATGTATTATAATTGTGATAGTAGGTTTGTTATCCGCTGCCATCAGATTGTGTACCGTTTGCTATATTTGCAACTCAGCGTATGGCATTCTCTTGTCACAATACACTGTGATAATAATTTTTATAAAATAAACAAAAGTCAATAACAGCGAGCTAATACGAAATACAGGAAACATCTCCAGATCATGGCGACTTTCTGCATGGCACGTCAAAGACTTGGTAGGAAAAGATGATGATGATGATGATGATGATGATGATGATGGGACTGGCAACTCAGTTTTCTGCAATCAATTTTCTTTAGCCTCCACCGTGTGTACGTTGTCTTAGATGGCACCGGATTGCGTTTTAAGTCTACTAAAGAGAAGTTATTGTTTAAAGATGAACTTAAAAACACCACATTAATAAATGTTGCATTGTGTATTTTGGCATCAGCAACACCGAGCCAAATTACTTTTAAAGTATTCAACAACTTATCGGTGTAGTTACATTGACATTGAAATTCTTTGAATTCACAGTTCAAGAAAATATGTTGGACGAAAAGGAAATGACGATAAGAGACATGCCTAAACCCTCTTATATCAACAGCGCCTCAAAGCGCTCACGATGCTGCTTATATCAATGTACCGCTTAATGGTCAAGATTTTTTTCAAGAAAAAAAAAAGTTTGCAGGCCACGAGAAGACTAGTTTTGTAAATTTCCCACCAAAATTTACAAAAATAGCTCTCTTTTGCAAATGTAAATGGAGATTCCTGAAGAATCGTCAAAAGTGTAATGTCAAGTACAGCAGGCTTCCCAGCACTTTATCCAAACAAAATTACCTGAGTTTTCCATGATATTTCCATGAGAAATTTCCAAAATTTCATAGGAAATATACTGGGAAGTCAAGAGGTATGTTGCAGCAAAGCAACTGCGATGCTGATAATATATAGGGTAAGATGTGGTTATATCGCGCATGGTGGTTATATCGCGCAGTAATTTGTTGGAGATATGCGGAACACGTCATCAGAAATACAGCCACGCAATAAGTAATTACGTTTACCAAACTTGATCTGCTATACATCCCGACACAGTTTGTATAAATGAACATTTTTAATCTCGATCGACAACAAATCACCGTTAAACCCTGTATTTTTCGGATTTCTTAACGTAGGTTTATGAAGTATGTTTGATGCTTGAAGAAGGGGTATGTGTAAAGTGAAATTATAAAAGTATTGAGGAGTTTCCACGTGCAGGCGCCTATAGTTTTCGTGTGTCGGTTACAACGCCGCCATGGGCCACGCTGCGTAATTGTTGCTTAGCGACGGCGCGCAATGTGACATGGGTAATTTGTTTAATACCGCGCAGTAAGCCGTTTTATATCGCGCACATATTTTGGACAATATCGCACGCGATAGTATCCTATTAAATGCGCGATGTAAAACAGATTGCTGAGCGATATTAAGCACAGAACTTTCCAAATAATTTCACTTTACATATAGGCTTAGCTTAGGTAGACCAATGCCTTTTCTAGCGTTGAACATATTTGATAAACTACGGCCTGCAAGGTCTTGCAATGCCTGGCCAAAGCCTAGGTAAGGCATAACAAATCCTGGCTAAGGCCTAGTTTAAGGCCTAAGTAACTAATGTAAGGCTTTGTAAATTCTGGCTAAGGCCTAGTTAAGGCTAGGCAAAGCCTGGCTAAGGCCCAGCTAAGGCCTAGGTAAATCATAGGACATCCTGGCTAAGGTCTATGTTAAGGCTAGCAAAGCCTGGCTATGGCCTAGCTAAGGCTTGACTATGGTCTGGCTAAGGCCTATGTAAGGCCTAGCAAAGCCTAGCTAAAGTATGACAAGGCCTAGCAAAGCCTGGCTAAAACCTAGGTACGGTCTAGGTAACGCTTAGCAAGACCGGGCTAAGACATAGGCAAGGTCTACATAAGGCTTAGCAAAGCCTGGCTAATGCCTAGATAATGTCTAGGTAAGGTCCAGCAAAGCCTGGCTAAGGCCTAGGTATGGTCTTGCAAAACTTGTATAATGCCTAAGTACAACGTAGGCATTACCTGGCTCGTGCCTATGTAAAGTCTATCAAAGCCGGTTAAGGCCTAGGTAAGGCATATCAAAAGCTGGCTAAGGCCTATGTTATGCTTAGCACAGCCTGGCTAAGGCCTAGGTAAGGCCTAAAAATCCTGGCTGCGGCGTAGGAAACGCCTAGCTAAGACCTAACAAAGTCTCAGTAAGGCCTTGGCAATGTCTAGCAAAGGCTGGTTAAGGCCGAGGTAAAGTCTATCAAATCCTGGCTAAGGCCTATGTAAGGCCTGCCAAAGCCTTGCTAAGGCCCGGGTAATATCTACCAACACCTGGCTAATGGCTAAGTACGGTCTTGTAAAGCTTGGTTAAGGCCTATATAAGGCTTAGAAAAGCCTGGCTAAAGCCTACGTAAGATTGGATACAATGCCAAGTATGTGAACAATGGGCACATGCAGGATGCGCTGGGTGGGGTGTGTGTGCGCTAAAACACAAGAGCAGTTTACTTGTGACTTTTGCACTGCAGACCTAATTTCTAGCCCATAGTTATCCACCCTTCTCAGAAATGTTTCAACCGTGTTAATACCGCTGTTTTCTTCTCTTGCTGAGGTAATGAATTTAATTAATTAATTGTAATGAAATTAGAAATTTTATTAAACATTTGTTTAAATTTTCAATTCTAGCCTATTAATCTGGCCTATAGGCCTACATTTAATCTTTCGCCTATTGGCCATATTTTTGACAACGAATGAATTTAATTATATGTTTTGATTGAACTTTTCATTGGTACAACAATCATAAATGTTGGTCTTTGGCATAGCCTATTTCACCGTAGCATTGTTTTGGGAATGCAAATAAAAATAATAATAATAATACATTTTTTTTAATGTGCGTTGCCCGGAGCAACCATTATGTACTCTTTGTGATATTGCAATGTATTCTACAGCCAAACGATCTTCTGCTGGTTTATTATATAAATACAACAATGAAATATTATTATATCAAAACGATAATCGATTTTATTTACTTGTTCCTTTTAAACAGTAATTATACAACCCGATAATTATGATAGACATGTGCGCGATATTAAACACCTGTACTGCGCGGATCAAAGCTGAGCTACACGATACACGCCTTAATTTTAAGTCCTTACTTAAGCCCCAATCTGTGTAAATATGCTTCCCTAAATGTAAAACAGCATATTCTCTATGATAACAACATACAATCTCTAGTTATTACAAGGCCGACTTCCAACATAGTTGTATTATCGAAAATTTGATAAATGATCATGGGGTTATATCGTGACATGATGCGCGATAACCCCATTTCACCCTACAACAGCGTGGTAGCCTGTACATACAGTAATTTTAATTTATTTCCATTTTCAGTCAATGGATACAACTTGGACACTTGACACAAGACACACGTATCATGGCATGGCAAACTGCCAAAATGCGAAATTTTCCCTTCTGGGTCAATGTTAAATTCCCTGAGTTTTCCATGATTTCTGGTGTTTTTTCTAAATTCCCTGAGTTTTCCCTGACTGGAAAAATGGAAACTCATTTTCAAGATTTTCACTGATTTCCAGAGTGGCCGGGAACCATGACCATTGAAATATTCCGTATCCATTGCCCATTTGCAGGCCAAGAGAATAGTATTTTTGAAATTTTACCATTGGAATGACTGTCTCGGTCGCTTGGCCTGCAAATGGACATTGCTCAACCCATTGCAGAGGCAGTTTAGAGGCAGTTTTTGACCGGCCTGACCATTAAAAGGTGCATATTTACAGTAAAATTTCTGAAAATAAAATTGTTTAAATTATACACTTTTAGAGGCTTAAACTGTGAGCCTATCTGTAACGAAACGAAATAAATTTTAACATATGATGATTCCATTCCATATAAATCAATATAATTTTTTAGGCTGCGAAATTGAAATAGAGGCACGGGCCTCTTAAGCCTATAAAATTATACAATTTTAACAAAAATTTTTTCAAGAATTCTGGTGTGAATATGCACCTTTAAATGGTTAAGTTGATAAAAGCCGCGTTAACGGTACATGCATGCATACGCGAGTATAAATGTTTGCGTTCGCTCTACGTCCAGACGGGGAGAATGAATGAACCCTCATTAGCACCAGCTGCTGAGCCTATGTCATATCTATCAGCACAATCATGGCGATGCCATTGTCCTCGGGGACCATATCGCATTAACTGACAGGGAATGCGGACTGACTGCTATTAGCGGAATGAAAACTAGAAATATGATTAAGTTAACATTGTTCCGGTGTCGGTATTATGCCGGCATTAATTATCGAAATTTGTGGAGAAATGGCCGCAATCACGGCTACATTTACGCGATATTGTCATTACGGGAGATAAAAGTTGACCTGGCGTTGATCGGTGACTCCAGGGTTTTGGATAATTGTAGGTACATTAGGATATAATAATTATGGGGAAAGTACGATAATGTGGGCTACATACACGAATATTTAGCACCAGTTAATCAAGTTGATCGTTGTTTCGCCATGTACATTCATTGTTTATATGACTATCCGTTCTTCGTGTGGCGTTTATTTCAGACTGACAGATACTGTACAATTCAGAAATAACTGTACATATTTGCAAAACATGATAAAACGTACTGTTGGATATTTTGGGCTTAATTTATTTTGAAACTCTTGCTGCCTATGACAGTTATAGTTAGCTATAGTTAGTACAATTTTGAAGACAATGAAAGAAATGTTCTTTTGAATATATTCATATTGGATTTAATTTGCTTGGAAGCCATTGCTGCCACCTATGGCAGCAATGGCTTCCAATCAAATTAAATCCAATATATTCAACAGAACAGTTCTTTCATTGTCTTCAAAATTGTACTAACTAACATGTTTCTGTTAGTGTTCTGGAACTATTTAAACTCATTTCTGAGCTGTACTGTAATCTATTCCGAACCAGAAATGATGTGTCGACAAACATGTATCTGGTTCTCAATGGAGTTTGTGGAAATGCCTTATGTATATATGCATACTGTCTAATCTCTCCGCTACAGTACGCCCCTAGTGGAGCTTTAAGGCAAGATAAGATCAACATTTTAATTGATATCCGATGGCAAATGCGAAGACAGACCTTTCCCGTATACTCACCTTGAAATTTAGATTTTGGGACATCAGGTTTCAATGTTTGAAAAAGACTCCAATACGCTTACAAAGTGGGCGGAGCTTAGCTAGAAATGGCCGTGGCATAGATAGAAATGGATCACATATAATGAAAAGTGAAACAGTGAAGGGATTTGCATAGACCTAGTTATTGAGAGACTCACATAGTAAGTATAAATAAGAATTCCTCATACCTTTCTGGATTTTTTCTGCTTGTTGGGCAAAGTCATATCCTGTGCTACTATTGCCCATGATAGTGTCATTTGTGATAGTGGCATTTATGTTCATAGCCTTCTTGGCACTGGCCGCCTCGAGTGATATACGTGTTACTTCAGTGCCTTTCTGTAGTGGAGATACAGAAAATATAAAATTGAAAGTATCAGTAATAGTAATATAAATAATAGTAGTATTGTACTGGAGGAGGCGCATGCGGATGCGGATGCGTAGTAGTAGTAGTAGTAGTAGTAGCAGTAGCAGTAGTAGTAGTAGTAGTAGTAGTAGCAGTAGCAGTAGCAGTAGCAGCAGCAGCAGCAGTAGCAGTAGCAGTAGTAGTAGTAGTAGCAGTAGCAGTAGCAGTAGCAGTAGCAGTAGCAGTAGTAGTAGCAGTAGCAGTAGTAGTAGTAGTAGCAGTAGCAGTAGCAGTAGCAGTAGCAGTAGCAGCAGCAGCAGCAGCAGTAGTAGTAGTAGTAGTAGTAGTAGTAGCAGTAGCAGTAGCAGCAGCAGCAGCAGCAGCAGTAGTAGTAGTAGCAGCAGCAGCAGCAGTAGTAGTAGTAGTAGTAGCAGCAGCAGCAGCAGCAACAACAGCAGCAGCAGCAGCAGCAGCAGCAGCAGCAGTAATAGTAGTAGTAGTAGAAGATGGATTTTTGAAAGGTTTTTCTTTTTCACTTGCCATTTATTTACTGTTTGTATGTTGTATGATTTGTACGTCAGTCTTTTATATATTTTTGGATATGGAAAGGTTTTCCGCAGGATCCATTGATCGTGTTATCAATAAAAAAAAGTAGTAGTAGTAGTAGTAGTAGTAGTAGTAGTAGCAGTAGCAGTAGTAGTAGTAGTAGTAGTAGTAGTAGTAGTAGTAGTAGTAGTAGTAGTAGTAGTAGTAGTAGCATGACGTTGGCTATTTCTATATCAAGTAATGGCACACGGTTCTCTCATCAATGATTCATGCGAATCGTCGTCATGCTCTACTTCATGCACACAGTGTCGTTAATCATAGGTCTATACCATGCCATGTCAATTGCCTACGGATAGAGGAGTCATCGATGTAGCCATAATCATGTCGTAAATCAA
This sequence comes from Chaetoderma sp. LZ-2023a, assembly GCA_034401795.1. Taxonomy (NCBI): domain Eukaryota; kingdom Metazoa; phylum Mollusca; class Caudofoveata; order Chaetodermatida; family Chaetodermatidae; genus Chaetoderma; species Chaetoderma sp. LZ-2023a. The sequence goes on along the minus strand of CM067369.1, from coordinate 186,493,343 downwards.
ATAAGCGTGAATACCTGATACTGTTTCTGGTGAATACTATCATTTTGAGTTTATGGCCTGGGGTGGGGATAATGGTGTGGAGAGATGTTACTAATAGACGTCTTGTTCGATTTATTCTTTAGCCTACATAAACCAACACAGTTTTGATTGCCATTTGTAGTATAGTCGGTGAGGTAGTGGCACATTTTGAGGTGCCGTAGCTAGGTGCAGCTATATGACGTCATAATCAATTACGTCACATATAGGTTGACGTCACAATCATAATACATAATGAATGTCATGGACATTGAATATTCCGTCAAGTGTACGAATTGTAGGCCCATGTCTTTGATAGATTTACTACTTAATAAGAGTTCTGTTGAATATTTTGAAGCTGATTTGACTGTCAAATTGGTTTCAAAATATTCAATACCTGTATGTACCTTATAAATGGGATTCTGGGAATTCAGGGTACAAAGTCATATATCGGTTCTAACACGTCCAAAGCGTGGGCGGAACTTGGGTATAGATGGGCGGGGAATAGCTAGAAATCAATCTTTCTATGCTATATTCCTATGGACGAGGTGTGCAAGGTACCGGAGCGAATCTCTCGTGTACCACTAAAGCACATTGATTGTACGTAGCAGACATACAATGGTCTGTTCCAGTTTTAGCTATGACCCGCCCATCTTTAACTAAGCTCCACACACACATCTCTCGGGTTGGGAGCGATCGAATTCCGAACATCCTGACTATCAATTTCCAGGAAACTATGCAGGTAAGCTGTTGAATATTTTGAAACTAATTTGACTGGGTGCTGGGTGCCTAGTCAAATTAGTTTTAAAATATTCAATAGCATGTTTATTAAATATTAAGGACATACTATTCGTACAACGTGTCGTACTATTAAGCGTTTAAGACGGACTAAATCGAGTCATTCATGCTGTAATTGATTATGCCGTCATCCTATACGTTACATAGTAGATTACATAGTAGATTATAACGTCATATGACGTCATATGATGGACGGATAAAGTACAAAGGCCAATTAAAATCCATCTCACGTACAATTTATGCGCGCATACACAAGAAAATAAGAGAGAAGCGCAAATTGGAAACTGTAAAACGGGAATTCTTATTTCACCTATTCTATTCCCAAATTAGCTTTAGTATCAGTGGTATTTGAAACTGAATCTAGGGAATGTCTTCTAGACTACAGGTATAATTTAACTGCTGGTAGTAGCTCAATTCACATATTCAGAGTATCCATCTATCATTTGACGTTATACGACATCATAATCAGCTAAGCGGCGTGTATGATGACGTTATAATTATTACGTCATAAATGATTCTAATTGGCCCGTCTTTAACTCTTAATAGTCCGACACGTTATACGAATAGTATGTCTTTACTATTTAATAAGCATGCTGCTGAACATTTTGAAACTAATTTGACTGGACGCTATTTCTCCCAGCTCTCAGTCAAATCAGTTTCAAAATATTTAATAGCTTACCTGTATAGTTTTCTGGAAATTGATAGTCAGGGAGTTCAGAGATCGATCGATCCCAACACAGGCGAGGTGTGGGTGGAGCCTAGATAGAGATGGGCGGAACATAGCTAAAATGGAAAGGTTTGTTATGTATGATTACTGTATTCTGCGGCTGTAGTAGTAGAAACATCCTACACATCCTACAGCTGCAATCAGTCCTTCTTCGCTTTTGCCCACTGTGTCTTGTCCTCAGCCACATTCCTTAGCTTCCTCAGGTCCATTCTTGACCTAGTCCTGCTTTCTTGAGGTCACCTCGTAGCGCGCTTAGCAGATTTATGCAGTGACATCCTCTCCTGGCTCTGTATTTGCTGGCTCCGAGTAGGGCGAATTCCAAGGCTCTCTGCGCTGGTGTCTTCTGGCATCCGTAGCACATAGCCAAACATGAACCATCTTTGCTGGTTGACTGTTACAGACAGCAGCGACGTATTACACATCTTGTATAGTGTATCGTTGGAAATTATGCTGTCTGTCCATCGGTGTCCAGTGATGGTGTGTATGTGTTTGCGGTGGCAGGCGTCGAGTTTGTCTAGGGCTGTCTTTGGAGCTGCCCAGCTGTTACAGTTATACAGCATCAAGGATACGCTGGTTGCATTGTATAAACGTAGCCTTTTTATCAAGGGAATCTTTGACCTACGAATCCATAGCTTTCAGAAGGACTGGAAAGCTATGTTCCCCATGATGCAGCGTGCAGCAATGTCAGCAGTACTGCAAAGCAGTGAGCCCAGGATTGTACTTTTCCTTCATGGTTCGCCGCCACGGAGTGGATCATCATTTTCATTAGCTTCATGCTTTGTAGATAGGTATATGTGGGTGAACTCTGTTTTGGATTCATTCATAAAGAGATCCTCAATATTCAGACGTTGGCCGTGTTCCGTATACAAGAACCCAGATCCAGTTCGGATCAAATTCTGAATCTGTAGATATCTCGGAAATTGCTGATCTTACGACCACCCGTCGTAAAGCACCACCATCTTGTTGCCCAAAAGCAAGCGCCCGTTATAGACAGCTTTGATTGTGTATGTGTGCACGCACATCAACCACAGCTCACTTCAAATAAACACCTTCCCTATAACTAGGGGCGTGTGTCAGCCTAATTATGATTTGCTGGGTTGGAAGCATACTTAACAGTTTGGCCATCCATGGCCCATACATGACAACTTTCCAGAAACGCGGAATAAAAATATAAATGACTACTAGTACGTGGCCTGTATTAATAATCACCCGCTCCTGGGGCGCCTTTACTATACATATGCGTACCATCTGGTGTTGATAAAGTATTTATAAGCTACATCTGCTAAATCGGTATTTTCCCCCACACACCATCTAGTGCTCAATGATAGCCAGTCGATGTTGGCTTAACTCGTTAACCTTTGATTAATTTTTTTTTAATTTAAATTTTCTCATAGAAATGTCCATTTGTAAACCAAGAGACTACGTTTGAAAATTACCACTGGAATGACTGGCTCGGTTACCGAGCCAGCCATTCCAGTGGTAAATTGTCAAAAATTTACATTTCTAAAGACCACTGGTTTTTGGCTGATATGAGTGTTAAAGGGTTAAATGTATATGCATATATAACATAGACACAACCGCACCAGAAGGTCCAAATCATCATAAATATCATTATAAGCATTACTTTCAGATCAGACTTCAAAATACGTAATCTAAAACCGCTAAAGACACAAAAGAACCACAACGTGTAAGGTAGAGTGGAAAGGTAGAAGAAAACAGCTTGCTGGCTTGCAGCTGAAAGAAGTTTGCACTCCTTTCAGTAGCAGAAAACAGTCATTCATCAGCATCGTCGTCGTCTTCGTCGTCGTCGTCATCATCATCATCATCATCATCACGTTGCTTTCTGAAAACTAACAATGCAACTACGAAAAACATGTTTATAGCAGACATTTGCTTTGAGGGCCACAACTGTGATGGTTCTTTAGAATGGCTGAGCATAGGGCGATGTGAGTAGAAACTCTGAACTAAATCTCATTCCATAAAGGTCTCTTGCATGCTGTACACAATTAGTGTACACGCACTCATTCCTAGCGAGCTTCATGATTAATATTATTGTTTTCGAAAGTAGTTACACTCAAAGGTGTACCTCTATAGGTATTGTTGATGAGCATGATAAACAACAACCACGTGGATTCCACACGAATCTCTATCGCGTTGCCATTATGTATTGTAGTCGTGATAATTGAGGGATTGGATCTGCCATTCGAATATCTGACGTCATGATAAAATAAGTCACTTGTTATAGCTGCTGTTGCATTCAAGATGACGCAGGTCTGTCAGGAAAATGGCAATGGCCCGTCAGGAAAGTGTCTTAATTGTAGGCCTATGTCTTTCAAGAATTGATAATTTAATATAGGCTCGCATTTAGTCGAATATTTTGAAACTAATTTGAATTGATGAGGGGGTGGGGGTGGGCTGCAACAGCCCTCAGTCAGATTATTTTCAGACATTCAACACGCGTACCATGTGGGCGGATCTTGCCTAGAAATCGATCCCGCTCTTGAAGAAGTATACAGTACAGCTCGGAAATAATTTAAAATGTTACCAAAACTAAATAAAACGCATTGTTAAATATTTTGAAAACAATTAGATTGGAAAACATTGCTGCCTAAGGCAGCACTGTTTTCCAATCCAATTATATTCAAAATATTCAACAGAACATTTCTTACTAACTAACATGTGTCTGTTTATGTTTTGGAAACATGATAACTTATTTATAAGCCGTTCTGTAATAGCAGAGGATTGTGTTACCAAGTCACATTTGCGATTTTGCACCATTTGACATTGCATAAAGTGTATAATATCTATTGCATATTGTATAGAGAATTCGCTGTGTTTAGGCTTAGTTGATCGTATAGTCAACCAGAGATGCGTTATGAGCGATAAATATACCCTAACCTTTCAACCACTAAAAATATCAAATATCCGAGTAATCACTTCGATTCTTAGCCAGCTTGCGGGTAACTAAACTAGCGGACTCGGGTAATGGCAATTTAATGTATATATAAAACTAGAGGTATCAGAAGATAGCAAATAGCTTACCTGTATATTGATTGTACATCACAGGATATGATGGACCACCGGATACAGTCCCATTTTGAAATTTGACACTCTACTTGTAGAATAAAAATACTCATGGAACTACCCAAGGGGCAAGTATACCTTCGGGAAAACATTTTAAAGACGGGACCATAAAGCCCCACTGCCTAATATTAACGTGCAGTAAAATGATTACTGGCACACCAAGTCTGACGGAAATGCAAATGGTCCAAACATAAGCAAAGATCAAAACCTGAACAAAAGCACAAACATTTTCAAAATGAAGTAGGGTCTACATGTACATTAATATGATAAAAACTACGTTTATCCAGCCTATAGACCAAATCAAAACACTTTATCTAAATTGGAGAAGGCTTTGTTGATTAAATTGTCATTTGGAAAAACCTCACCTGCAACATAATAATCATAACCTGGATGCGAATCAGCCCTAAAATTATCAAAGTTAAACTCAAGTAAAATATGTAAAATTTCACAAATATATTTCCGTACCATGCAGACTAGATGTAGGCTAATCATCGCATTGAATGAATCTGTGAAGTGATAATCAAATCAGATAAACCCATGTTCACTAAATTTTCACCAGCCCTAAAATAATCAAAGTCAAAACGCTATAAACGCTGTAAATATCGTAGAAAAATACTTAACATGAAGGTGTGTGCCTTTGTCTCCGTTCAAACGCAAAAAAAAAATACGCAAAAACTTGAAAATCGTATAGAACAAATCTGGGAAGTTGTGTTCATATCGGATAACCTCTTGTTGATGCAAATACTATTTGATAGAAACTTAGCCACATCATAATGAGGTTATACAACCTGGAAGCAACCCCAATCTAATACATATAACCTGGATGCAAATCAGCCCTAAAATAACGTTGTAAATATCGCAGCAAAAATCCTTAACTTGAAGTCATACAATAGTCTAAGTGCATCGAGAAATGTGGAAGAAATTTAACGATCAATTTCTTTTTGTTGTGGACTATTCCTAAGCATCGTATAGAACAAATCTGTGAAGTTATATTCAAATCAGGTAACCCATTGTAGCTTAAATTGTCATTTGAAAAAACCTTAACCACCGCATAATACGTCATAGATGCAAATCAGCCCTGAAATAATCAAAGTTTAAACGGCGAATAATATAGAAAAAATGTGAAAATCGATGACTTTTTTCTGTGGACTAGTCCTAAGCATAATATAGAACAAATATGTGAAGTTTTATTCAAATCGGATAGCCTGTTGTTGAGGTCAAATTCTTTTGAAAAAACTTAACCGGAGTGGACGCCAACACAGACGCCCCAACCCCTCTCCAAATATCGCGCCTCACCTCCTGCAGGTGAGATAAAAAAACATGTTCCACCAAATATATAAAATTACATTTTTGATATATTATGTCTCAAGTGAACAAAAATAACCGTGAATGATTACTATTGCGATTTGTCTTGGGTTCGACCATTTTAGACCTTTGACCGACAAAGACAAGAATTGAGCTGGATATGCTGAATATTTTACAGACAATTTGACTGAGAATTGTTGGTGGCTAGGCCACCAAAAAGGCAACAACTTTCAGTCAAATTGCTTTCAAATATTCAGCAGGCCCAGAGTTGTTGCCCATTGAAACTAGTGTCTGGTGGCTTGCAGCAGTCGACACTTAATGTCGACATCAAGCTGCATGGTGATACAGGATATACTAGAATCAGTTCCTGCGCAGTCACCCTTTACACAATATCCCGAAGTTCGTGACCGCATTACGTGCCTTGTCGTCGCTTTGGTGACGTAGTAACATGGCTCATGCTCTTAACACAAAAACTCGGGTCTATTTTTAATATCGAGACTACTTATTTGCATTAGCCTACTTACCTTGCTAAAACATGCTTCCACCAAATTGTCTGGAAACGCATTCCTGTCGATAGGAAAACATCACCCACAGGATTAACAGATGGTACCAATATCAAAAAATGTGCACGTGTATTTCACATGGTTAAACATCATCCCATTCATCTGGCTAAAGCACTATTATCTCTGCCCGGATTTGATATTTATCTATTGGCAAACAATGCGTAATATAGTGCACGTGTGAACTTAGATAATACAGTGACGGGGGTGAACAGGTTATTCAAAGTTCAAGGTAATTCCATACGGGCATAGAAGAAGGATGTTACACTTACTCTACTTCGGTGAACTGCCGGGAACAAGTTTGGGCCCTTAATGGAACTGTACACGCCAACAATGGACCGTTCCAGTTTTAGCTATGCCACGCCCATCCCTAGTTAAGCTCCGCCAACTCCTCGATCCTTGAACTCCTTGACTAAATTTCCAGAAAACTATACAGGGAAACGTGTTGAATATTTTGAAGCTAATTTAACTGGGCGCTGAACATGCTGCCTTATGCAGCAAAGGCACCTAGTCAAATTAGTTTCAAAATATTCAACAGAATCTGTATTAAATGGTAAAGACATGCGATTTGTACAACGTGTCGAACTAGTAAGCGTTACAGAAGACTATATCGCGTCATTCATAACGTCATGATTAAGACGTCAGCCTACACGTCACGTGGTTGATTATGACGTCAAATGATTGAGTGAGGAAATGGATTCATGAATTACCGGTAAAACAATAGAGGAATCCATTTCTATCTATGCTCCGCCCATTTCTAACTACGCTCCGCCCACTTTTTACGTGTGTTAAAATCAATTTATATACTTTGCATCCTGAATTCCCAGAATCCAAATTTCAGGCCGAATATATAGGCAGGTGTTGCATATTTTTAAACGAATTAGCTTCAAAATAATCAACAGAATGTTTATTAATATAACTTCTTTAAAGACATACAATTCGTACACGTGACTGCACGACGGAGCTAGCTACGTCACCAAGTATTGTGACGTCAACTTGCATGTGGCCGTAATGAGTATGACGCCATATGCTTTAGCGATAGACCGTATTCCTCAATTGACTGGTTTGTGTCAATTTTGGAAATGCGTCATAATATATGGTAATAGGCCAATGACATATGCGGAACAGAATACATAGCATGGAAGTTGCAACAAAGAGTTTCAATGGAGCAAATTAATATTGATGAGACAGACTGATAAAAGGTAAGAAAGAAATCAAAGAGATATTAGCATAGCACGAGTGATGGCGTTCCTGCCAAATCCAAAAAATATGCTAACTAGTCAAATATTAGTTTCAAAATATGCAATAAATGTTTATTACATTATAATTTCATCAAAAACATCCAATTCACACGTTCATGACAGACCACGTCAGCTAACACGTGACGTATATAATGGAGGAATCCAGTTTTAGCTGTCAAAGATCGATCAAACGTATCTACCTCATTCATGACCTAATTGATTATGACGTCATCCTACATGGCACGGAGTTCATTATGACGTCATGTGATTGATGGATAAACTGGAATCCTCCATTATGACGTCAGAGGCCTGAGAGACAGATCAGACACATCCATACAGATCTGGACAAGATACATCTTAATTTATGAAACTTCCCTGCTAACGCAGGTTACTGGGCCACTACTGGACCAATACTGGGCCATCTTGGTCCAGTACCGGCCCGGTGTGTCGGATGTAGGCCTATGCTACCTCGGACAGTATTGCTTAACCGGATCATACTAAAATAAATAACATACCTTATAAGATCCAGAAATGTGATAGCTGGATCCACATCTTTATCTAATGTGCTGTTTCTTGCATCGTATGATCGAACACGTTCACTGCGTTCTCCAGGTCTAATGGCCAGAACCAGTATTATAGCCAGTGTAACAGCCAATAGCAGAGTGCCCATATAGTAAGCCATGGCTCGAAGGCCCATACGACCTGTCAAAGAGACAACAGATTGCAAACATTATGCATTCACATAAAGAGGGAATGATGATTGACATCCCGTAGGATCGCCATGGCGGGTATCTTGGATTTTCAGCGATCATGGTAGAGTAGGGTAAGCATGGTAGGATATGGTATGTGTGTGTGTTGGGGTGTGGGGGTGGGGTGGGGTTGGGGGTGGGGGTGGGTTGGGTTAGAGTAGGGTAAGTATGGTAAGATATGGTGTGGGGGATAGAGTAGGATATGTATGGTAGGAAAGGGTGTGGGAGGGTAGAGTAGGGTAAGTATGGTAAGATATGGTGTGGGGGATAGAGTAGGGTAAGTATGGTATGATAGGGTGTGGGAGGGTAGAGTAGGGTAAGTATGGGAGGATATGGGAGATCTTTCTTATGCCACAGAGGAAATGGGAGATTATCACCGGCCAGTTTGGATATGGCAGACAAACGCTGGGCTGGGTTGAGCTGGGATGGACTGTGATGAGCTGGGTTGGGCTGGGCCGGCCTGGTCGAGATCCGCGTGAGGCAAGTCAGGGTAGGGCAGGGCAGGGCAGGGCAGGGCAGGGCAGGGCAGGGCAGGGCAGGGCAGGGCACGACAGGGCGGGGCAGGGCATGGCAGGGCATGGCAGGGCATGGCAGGGCATGGCTGGGCAGAGCATTGAAATTGACGAGAGGATGCTATAACATGATAGGTTGTGTAGAGGATGAGCGTGGTATGACAGGTGTGGCAAGACTAGTGCTAGTGAATTATCGAGTAGAATCAAGTTGGATTTGGCAGCGGGTGACGGGTAGGAGTGTAGATGTGGGTAGCTCAATGTAGGCGGGCCAGGGTTGTATAAAGAATGGCAATACAGGATATAATATATAATTTGGTTGGGCATGCGTTAACATAGCATCGTGGAAGGGTAGCACTTGAAAAACAGAGCTGAGCATAATTCTTGAAAAAAGCAAGTGCGTCTGCACTATTGTTACGATAGAAGCGTGTTTATAAGAAATGTAAGCAATTTGACAGAATGGATGTTTCCAGTTTATCCATCCATCATATGACGTCATAATCAACTACGTGACGTGTAGGATGACGTCAGAATCAGTTACAGCATGAATGACTCGAGTTAGTCCGTCTTAAACGGTTAATAGTCCGACACGTTGTACGAATTGTATATCTTTACTATTTAATAAACATGCTTTTGAATATTTTGAAACTAATTTGATTGGGCGCTGTTGCCATAGGCAGCAACAGCGCCCAGTCAAATTCGTTTCAAAATATTCAACAGCTTACCCGTATAGTTTTCTGGAAATTGATAGTCCAGGGGTCGATCGGTCCCGACACAAGCGAGGTGTGGGTGGAGCTTAGCTAAAGATGGGCGGGGCATAACTAAAACTAGAAACGGGCATTACTGATTGACCAATTAAGCAGACTGACTTATACTAGTAGTCGCTTCGCAACTAAAAACCTTAGCGTTGCTGTTGATTCTAAGATCACACCTCACGAAATACTACAGGCAATCATTGTAAATAACACAAACATGACATGTTATTTGAATTTTATAAATACATTTCATTTAGGCCTAAGTATCTCTTAACCCCGCTTGCGTCAACTTGTCGTTATAATAGTAACACAGCCTCTGCAATAGTCCTGTCTATTTGCAGGCCAAGAGAAGACTATTTTTGAAAATTCACAACTGGAATGACTGGCTCGGTTACCGAGCCAGTCATTCCAGTGGTACATTTTCAAAAATAGTCTTCTCTTGGCCTGCAAATAGACACTGACTAAGCGCAGTTTGTTTATTTCCTAGACGATTAACCCTATAATCGCTAAGCCGGTCAAAAAAAACAACTCTTTAAAACCTATTTTCCTAAATTCCAGTGATAAGTTTTAAAAAAAACCCCAGTTCTGTTGGCCATCAAATGTTCATTCACTTCGCAAATATTTGAATTTTGTTTTAAAATGTTGACACAAGAGGGTTTAAAGAATGTGTACATGAATGATACAATCATAAATAATTTCAAAACTATTTAAACATTTAAAATTTTTTTATTTAAAATCCAGTGTGCTTCTTTGCGATTAATAAAACTACGGCGCTTGAATGACATGTGGTTGGGCCGCCCAGTGGAGACATTCTCCCCGAGTGCGTGCGTGCGGTCGCAAGTGCGTGATTGTGTGCGTACGTATGTGAACATATGATGAATTTAATTGATTAGCCATTCAACACAATTGACTTTTCCAGTTTATCCAGCCATCATATGACGTCACAATCAACTACGTGACGCATAGAATGACGTCATAATCAATGATGTCATGAGTGACGTAGATATCTTGCGACGGGCCAAGCGTTGTGTACGAATTGTGAGGCTTTACTATTTAATAAAGATGTTGTTGAATATTTTGGAACTAATGAATGGGTGCTGTTGCTGCCAATAGGCACCAGTTAAATTAGTTTCAAAACAGTCAACAGCTTAGTTGCATAGTTTTCTGGAAATTAATAGTCAGGGAGTTCAGGTATCGATCCCAACACGAGCAAAGTGTGGATGTGGATTAGCTAGAGATGGGCGTGGCCTTAGTTAAAACTTGAAAGGTCCATCACATAGCGCTATGAAGCTATATCTACCTGATGATTTGAGATCCATTCTAGCTGTAGACAGTATAAGACTGGACACAATGATGGGCAGTATTAACATCTTCATCACCTAGAAAAGAAATATCTCATGACCAGTCACATGCCTAGAAATATAGCATGGAGCATTGAATACACGATTGGAGGAATCAAAGGAAGGATGGACGAATGAAAGAATGAACGAATGAATGAACGGACGAATGAACGCACGAAAAAACTAACGATCGGATGGATGGACGGACGTATGGAAAGACGGTTGGCAAGAGGATGGGCTGGTGGATGGACAGACGAACACATGTATGAACGTTGAATCATTCTTTCGTTCGTTATATATATATATTCTCAGGATTTCAGGGTTCGAACGATCTGAATATGGGCAACGCGTGGGCGGAACTTAGCTAGATAAGTTCCGCCCACGCATTGCCCATATTCAGATCGTTCGAACCATGAAATCCTGAATTTTAAATTCCAGAAAACTATGCAGATAATCTGTTGAATATTTTTAAACTAATTCATTATGACATCATATACTTGAGTGACATATTGGGTTCATCCATTATTGTGGTAAAATTTGAGCCGTTCCTGGGACATATGTATCAACTTTGATCCGTACCCGGATCTAGATCAATAATGAAGTTGGGAAACACCTTTTTATAAGAACGCCATTTCTTGTGTTCAAATTTGAGTCAAATGTGATATGTCAAAAACTGTCCTAAACCTAAAAATCTAAAAAGTCTAAATTATTTCCTCTGAAAGTTTATATATATGTCTAAGAATATGTGTAATACATCTATGTACATTGCAATGTTCATAGCTATCTGGGGTTTTTCCAAAACTGTCTAAAACCTAAAATCTTAGTCTAGATTACTTCCTTGAAAACTATATGTACAGAACTTGTCTAAGAATATGTGTAATATATGGACAAATAGATGCACATTGCAATGTTAAAAACTATTTATTTTGGACATTTTAACTCTTATTACACTGATGCAAATAAGTTAATCATTACATGTGCTGTAAAATCCATGTTAATATTAAATTTCTTAGTATATATAATTTAGTTTAGATAAATTTGAAAATAATTTGATAGAAAATCATTTAGTGTCTTAAGATGCAAATGAATCAAATTATTTTCGAAGAAATTTTTAATATCATCCTGAATTTTTCAAAAGCATATTACCTAAAATGTGTTGCTAACTGAGACACTAATTTTGTATCAGCAAGGCTGAATTCTAAAACAGGATATTGATTATTCATTTGTTCTTTATTTATAATATGGTCTACACCATACATGTAGACTGCTGCAACATGTAGACTGCTGCAACATTGGAAAGCAATGACGTTTAGTCAAAATAATGAGTATGAGATTAACACGTCACCATACATCTGTGCGTAGAGAGAGGCTATTACATGATAAGATCTCTTTATAGCTCAAACTATCACTGATAACCATCAATCACACCCAGAGTGTCTTTACAATTCAATGGTGTCACATACACAGCCTACAACGTGTCTATTATTAGATGGTGATACAGATTTACAGCGTAATACACATGTAATGTATACCGAAGCGTTAGAATTTTTTTTTTAAACAATTTATCTGAGTTTGATGTCATCGTTACAGCCGAGTACAGCTTACGGTCTATATACTCTTATATGCTATTGTAACTTTCTCTAAATAGGTCACATGATCATTAGATCTACGGGTTTTTTCCCACACAACTTGTTTCCTTAATATGTTGTTGTATTTTCTAGAACATCTCAATATTGTACTTTTGGTAAACCGGTCATAGGTGTATTAATTTATTAACTTGATGAGTCCGGATTCCGACCATATTCCTAATTCGGGATTTAAAATATCCGAAACAATTATAGGGTCGACATTCTAAAAATTGGAATTGGCTATGGTCTTCAACATCGATATCATATATATATCGGCTAGATCACTCACGAGCATACCCTCACTATGTGGTTGGTTGTCGCGACCGCCGATGACTTGAGTTCAGTAAATCGTCAGCGCGCCTGATCGGGTATTTTCAGATTTGCTCAGCTGATGTTCATTTCATTTTGGCAACTTATCAACCCGTGTCAACAACTATTAGTAGATCGTGACGTTTGATTTGATTTAAACATATTTTTATTGTCCTAGGAGACAATTGGGATTGAATCACACATTGTTTACAGCTTAGTTACAATTCGCTCCCTACATAGACATTATACAGTAATAATGGTGGCAGCGTAGTGTAGGTTCAGAAACATAAATAAATATATACAATTGGAAATGCGCCAGAGAGATCCACTGCCAGTAGAGGGCAATGCCAGCGCTCCTACGTAAAGTGCCCTAAAGGGTATCCCATACCGGCGCAGCGCTGGGGCCGCATAGAAATTCACTCTGGCGCACCCACAACCACGCACACACCAGCAGTGCTGCGCTAATGCGTTCAACTGGGGAATACGATGTGCCGGCGTGGTCTCCCGCCGCCGAAGAATCGCGCCAGCCCGGGCCTCCCCACTTGTTCGGAGATCCACCATGGCGCAGGAAATGAAGCGAGGAATACACGCACTAGTATAAATCTTGCTGCTTGTGGGCTTACTTAAAATAGCTGTCAATTTAACTGTTCTCACCAGTGCATATACGTGCATATATATATTCAGTCTTCTCGGATGGGACTTTAAACTGAGGTCCCGTCACACAGTGCCCATCACTGTGTGAACGTGAGCTAGGGTTAGGTAGGCAAGAAATTTCGGCATAGTCAAAGTAAACCGGATGCTGAATGGATCCCTCCTCGGATGGAACCACGCAACATACGGATTACAAAACCAAAACCAAATTGCTAGAATTAGAATCTTTCGGAATTTTCGAGGGGACTATGGAGGGATGTAACCCGGATGACTGACCGAGTTCGTCCTCGGACGGACACAGTCACCATACGGGCTACCTAACCAATCAAAATCAAACAAGTGCGCGCTGGTGCCTGCTCGGATGATGGCCAGAAGACCAAATGGGTCCCAGGACCCAAAAGACCCCACACCCCAACCTCCCCACTCCCCCCAAAGGGGCCGGGAGGTCTCTGACCTAAAGCCCCCCCTTGGGTGCATCAGGTCATAAGACCGTACGCACCACCCCCCCCCCCCCCCCCCGACCCAACACCTACCCCATCCCTTACCCACCCCTGTTAGGTCCAGGTTAGGCCATCCCCATTACACACGCCCAAGCATGAGGAGCAACAAAAAAAGCCATGGAAAAGAACAGCAACATGAGACAGAATCGAGAGACAACGATCAACACACACACACACAGAGAGAGACACAAGCTAATGCACAAACCGACGTCACAAGAATTCACAAGAATTCAACAGAAACCATAAAGGCCAGGCGTGAGTCTAGACCCTAGCATTGGGAACTAGCATATAAACGCCTCAAATATTACAACACACACACATATACGTGCATAAACCACCACGCCACCTCGCCACTCCGCGTCAACAAGTCGAACCACATCCGAGTTGTCTGTGTCTTTACAGGCTCAGTTTTGTTATTTAGCACTTGGTGCCAGCCGGCAGCAGCCCTCCATGGGCCCAGTGTAACACTGCGGCTCAAAACAGGCGCAAGATAACGTCCGACGCCGGCCAATGCCCTAGATATTGGCCAGCATCGGACGTCCCTTACAGTCTTCTCGGATGGGACTTTAAACTGAGGTCCCGTCACACAGTGCCCATCACTGTGTGAACGTGAGCTAGGGTTAGGTAGGCAAGAAATTTCGGCATAGTCAAAGTAAACCGGATGCTGAATGGATCCCTCCTCGGATGGAACCACGCAACATACGGATTACAAAACCAAAACCAAATTGCTAGAATTAGAATCTTTCGGAATTTTCGAGGGGACTATGGAGGGATGTAACCCGGATGACTGACCGAGTTCGTCCTCGGACGGACACAGTCACCATACGGGCTACCTAACCAATAAAAATCAAACAAGTGCGCGCTGGTGCCTGCTCGGATGATGGCCAGAAGACCAAATGGGTCCCAGGACCCGAAAGACCCCACACCCCAACCTCCCCACTCCCCCCAAAGGGGCCGGGAGGTCTCTGACCTAAAGCCCCCCCTTGGGTGCATCAGGTCATAAGACCGTACGCACCTCCCCCGACCCAACACCTACCCCATCCCTTACCCACCCCTGTTAGGTCCAGGTTAGGCCATCCCCATTACACACGCCCAAGCATGAGGAGCAACAAAAAAAGCCATGGAAAAGAACAGCAACATGAGACAAAATCGAGAGACAACGATCAACACACACACACACACACAGAGAGAGACACAAGCTAATGCACAAACCGACGTCACAAGAATTCACAAGAATTCAACAGAAACCATAAAGGCCAGGCGTGAGTCTAGACCCTAGCATTGGGAACTAGCATATAAACGCCTCAAATATTACAACACACACACCAAAAAAGCAGACTAAAATTTGCGTTCGTTGATGATAGACGTGTTTTAGATTAGTGTAATTTGCGTCCATTATTGCGTTTGCGAAAAAATTGTAGTGCTTAGTGAGACTAGAGTTTAAGGAACAGTGTTATTTGATAATTCTTTTCTTTAAGCTATTTTAAACATTTTCCGTTTTGAGGCTCGTTCGCGTGCATCAAGCACTAGCTTTTCCGCCAGTAAAATCGTTGTTGTTGTCGGCCATTAGGGTTGTCCTGCTCGTTTGTGTTTGGCGCCATTTTCGAAAACAAAGCTCTTTATTTTTACGTTTATTTGCTGTGCTCCCCGAGTCGTAACTACAAGGTATTGTTATTAAATTATTTTAATAAATTTCGTAACCTTAAAATCTGTTTAAACCTTTTTGATCAATTTTCTTTTGGATGTTCGTCTGCGTGAGTTAGAACACTAGATTTTTCGCCACTCAAACAGCCGCATTTGTCGGCCATTAGTGCTAGTCTTGATCGACTTCGACACCAATTTTCGAAAAAAAAAAATAAATAAATAAAAAAAAATTAAAATTTTTTTTTTTGGAATCGTCCTTTCAGTGCTTAGTTGGAATTTTCGCGAATTTTACCGAAGGGGATGACACTGCACTGATATATTGATAACGGTTACTAGGCATAATCTACCTCCTCTCTCTACACTTCAGCCTTTCACAGCCTACTCTACTCATCTCCTTAACACATTACTTCTACTGCATTCTATCCTATCTCTCATACTGTACCTACTAAATTATCCTACTACACACTACCCTCTAAACAATCCACACCTTTGGGTAAGTAAAATGGAGGAAGCTGACTCCCTCAAGCAGCCTCCTGAAGTCACAGCCAACGCGGCGCCAAGTGGTGTCAAAAACGACGAAGTGGCCATGGATGAGTTCACCCACGAACAGGTGGCTCAGCAGGTGATAATCCTGGAGAGCAATCTCCAGAACACACCAGGCCCCAAAAGGAAGAGGATGGTCGGGGTGTTAGAGGAGGGGGAGGAAGTGGGAGGAAGGGAAGGCACCCCCAGCAAGAGGTCTCGGGACAAGGGGGCCTCCCCAGTGGGAGGGAGAGACCAAACCACCACGCAGAGCGGGGGTTCCCCGGGTGGGGCGACCAGTAGGGAAGGGAGGGAAGTGGGACAAAAAGGGGGGCAGAGAAATGGTACCCAGGGAAGGAGGGTCAGAGTCAAGGGACTCGCGGGAAACGATTTTGCGGGGTTAACCCGCATGATAATATATAGGTTGCTGTATGCCATGGTGGGCATGCTGGCTGGCCTAGACAAGAGAGATGGGGAGGTGTTGGTAACCACCACCAGTGAAGGGCAGTTTCAGAAGCTGCTCAAAATCACCATGATAGGCAGCCACGTGGTGTCTATCGAAGAGCACACCACAAAAAAGACTGAACAAAAAAAAGCGGTAGGTGTCATATCGGGAGTCCCAAGGGACTTCACGAATGACGATATAAAGGAGGAATTGAACGCCCATGGGGAACGCAAAGTGGAGTGGGTGGGTCGGATTGGCGGAACAGCCAGACCGACCTATGCAGTGAAACTGGTTTTCGAGTCAGACGAACTGCCAAGTAAGGTAAAACTGGGATGGATGAGCTTCAAAGTTAAGCCATACATCCCAGAGCCCGTCAGATGCTTTAGATGCCACCTGCTGGGTCACGTGGCAAAGCACTGCAGATCAAAAGCCAGCGCGTGCGTAAACTGTGGAGGAAACCACAAATGGGAGGACTGCCAGCAGACCCCCCACTGTAGGAACTGCAAGGGGCTCCACAGTGCTGCATATCGCGGATGTCCGGCTTTGCAAAAAGCCAAGGACATCCTCAAGGTCAAATCGACAGATCAGGTCTCATACGGGGAGGCAAAGAAGAAGGTTACCCAGCAAAAAAGCAGGGAAACCGAACAGCCAACTGGAATACCAGCACCTGGACCAGCCATACCTCTGGAAAGTACAGCATGGCAGAAAAGGGCTGACTCCGTAAGGAGGAAGCTGGCCACCCCCAGGAGGGACTGCTCAGTACCGAGACAGCAGGAAAGAGGGGAGGAGGCTCCTACTGAGCCACCTACAATAGATACGGCCACGCCCACCCTCCCGCTTGGGAGTCCGGCCAGAAAAGCCGGCAAACAGCCCAAAAGGCAAACAAAAACGCCAAAAAAACCCGCCTGCAAAGGGCTCAAAGTTGTAGGCAGGAGCAGGGCCCGAAACCAAAGGGCTGAACAAATCGGCACATTGGAGGTACCTCTAGTGGAAAAACAGGCTATCAAACCTGTGAACCCCACTAGCAGTACTGGCAGATGCAGTGACCTGCCGGCCGAGACCACCAGAGGGACACCAACGAGCGAGGTAAGTCCCACCCCCATGGTTGGAGAGCATAAAATTGTCTTAAATGTACAAACCTTCAGATTGATCATTGAGACGATCATATCATCAGTTTGCACTGACAACGAAGCAGCAAGGAACAAGGTTGATGTGGACGGCCTCGTTGCGAAATTCGTAGAACTTTGCTCCTCTTCGAACTAATCATGGGGGTCAAAATTCTTCAGTGGAACGTTCGAGGCACCCGGTCTAATACCAACCTCGACGAATTGTGGAACACATTCCACAACGAAAATGACCACCCAGACATTATATGTCTACAGGAAACCCGTCTGAAACCCAACCAGGATTTCAAAAGGTACAACTACAATGTCGAAAGACAAGACCGTACCACAGAATCTGCAACCACCCCTAGGGGTGAAGGCGGTGGCGGCATAGCGACCCTCATAAAAAGTAATCTTTCCTACAAAAGGTTGCCACAACGTGAGAGTAGCGTAGAGCACCTTACGATAGAAATAGAAATCAATCACGAAACTATTAATATTGTAAACGTCTATAGTCCCAGGTTGCACTCTTCCTCGGACTACGACAAGCTCCTTGAAGGCCTAGAAGGTGAAACAATACTTCTGGGCGACTTCAACTCCCACCATGCCCTATGGGGGAGCAAAACCACGAACCCCAAAGGCCGAGTATTAGAACAGGTTATTGACAACTACAACCTGTGCCTACTAAATGACCATAGACCCACCAGATATAACTCTAGTGATGGAGAATGGTCGGTCTTGGACCTGTGCCTCATAACACCTGGCCTACGACCAACCCCCAGCTGGGACATCCAAGACCAGCTCCTCGGCAGCGACCACCTCCCTATCAAAATACAGATAGGAAGCCTACAGAACAAGAACGAGGCGCCACTGCACAGGAACAATTGGAATCTGAAAAAGGCCAACTGGACCGAATACAAGCACACAATGGCCATGGAGCTGGAGACACCGATTACTAGTACCAGCACCGAGGAATATTATGAGCAGTGTATGGGGATTCTCTACAAGGCTGCCAACTCAGCCATCCCCCAATCAAAGCCAGACAATAACCCCAAACACAAACGCGTGCCTTGGTGGAACAGGGAGTGCCAAGAAGCAGTTAAGCTCAAGAAAATAGCCTGGAATAGACTAAAGAGAAACTTCAGCATTGAACGCCTAGTCGAGCACAAGAGACTACAGGCCAAGGTAACAAGAACCATCAAAAAGGCAAAACGCGATCACTGGCGACAATACTGCTCTGAAATCACTCGGTTCACACCCTCGAGCCAAATATGGCGCAAAGCAAAAGCTATTGCCAGCGAAAAAACCAAATCCAAAAACCCCTTACCCACCCTCATAGCAAATGGGGTAAAGCACGCCAACGACAAGGAAAAAGCTGAAGTGCTTGCCACAGTCTTCATTGCAACCAGTAGCAGTGATAACCATGACCCTGACTTTGTAGCTACCAAAACAAAGGTTGATGAGCATATCAATCACCTGTTCAGCTCAGGGAAATGCGAAGATCCTAACAACCGAGACATCAACAAAACCTTCAACAGAATGGAGCTTGAGCAAGCCCTTGGCAGAGGCAAAAGCTCCTCACCAGGTGAGGATGGCCTGAAATACGACATGCTTCGTAATATGCCAGAGGAGGGTAATCAAATGCTACTCAATCTCTACAACCTTGTATGGAGCTCTGGAAAAATGCCATCAGTATGGAAAACGGGGATCGTGGTTCCTATCCCAAAACAAGGGAAGGACAAAACTGACCCAAGATCATATCGGCCAATCTCCCTGACGAGCTGTCTCTGCAAAGTCATGGAGAGGATGATCAAAAACCGACTAGAACATGAGTTCGAACACAACGGTCTACTCCACCCTTGGCAGAGTGGCTTCAGAAAGGGCAGACGCACTACGGACCACCTAGTCAGACTGACGGAGGCAGCCAAGAAAGCCCTAGATGCCGGAAGAGGAAACACAACAATAGGAGTTTTCCTAGACGTTGAGAAAGCCTTTGATATGATGTGGCGAAACGGAGTCCTAAAAAAACTCTATGACTTTGGCTACCGTGGCCGCATCCTATTCTGGATACGAGATTTTCTCGATAACAGAAGGATTAGCGTCCGCGTTAATGGGCAAATGTCTAGGGAACAAACATTGGAAAACGGCACCCCGCAGGGTGGCGTAATAAGCCCCCTACTGTTCAATATCATGATGAGTGATCTACCCAAAGACATTGAAAAAGACCATGCACTGGGTCCCAACGCAATAGGCGGGTCTATCTTCGCTGATGACACAGCATTGTGGAACAAATATGCGAAGATAGACCGTGCACGTAAGACCATGCAGAAAGTTCTGGACATAGTCTCACGGTGGTGCAAAAAAAATGGCTTCAAACTGTCTGCGGAAAAAACAGTTCAAATCAATTTTACCAATGTTAAATACATAAACCATGATGCAAATCTGTACCTCAATGGTCAGAAAGTCAAGACATGTGCTGAAGCCAAATTCCTGGGACTAACATTTGACAGAAAGCTCACGTGGAACCCCCACATCAAGAGTCTGAGGGAGAGATGCTTCAAGCAATTAAATCTCCTTCGCTCATTAACAAAGCACACCTGGGGTGCAGACCTGCCGAGCATGCTTATGCTATACCGCGGCCTAATCCTGTCAAGGATAGACTATGGATGCGAAGCATATGCCACAACGAGAAAGTCACTGTTAGAAACCATTGACACTCTCCAAACAAAATGCCTGCGCATTTGCTGTGGTGCCTCACAGAGTAGCCCTCGAGATGCAATCAACGTAGAGTGTGGAGAAATCCCATTAGATCTGCGAAGAGAGGAACGGCTTCTCAAATTCTGGACATACCTACAAAGCTCTGCACCCACCCACCCTACCAGGGAGGTATGTCTTCCATGCAAGGAGCACCTAAGACACAAGGTGCTGCCCAAAATGACCAAAAAGACCAAACCACCAGGCCTGTTAATGACAGAGCTCGTCAGTGCCACTGAACTGGTAAACGTCGAAATAGAAAGCTCAAGGCCGGCTCCTGACCCGCCATGGCTACTTCCGCAGATCAAGGCGCATGACAGCCTATCCTCACAGATAAGCAAGAAAGACCCACCAGCGCTAATCAAGAGCTACGCTCTGGAAAACATTGACAACAGATGGAAGGAGCACAGGAAAATCTATACCGACGCCTCCAAAATGCCCTACTCTGGCGAATGCGGAGCAGGAGTAGTCATAGGCGACCAGGAAGAAGTCCTCAAGTACAAGCTTCCGAATCACCTGTCTATATTCACAGCCGAACTGGTGGCAATTAAAAAGGCTCTAGAATGGATTAAAACAGCAAATCCAGGCAAATACGTTATACTCACAGACTCACTAAGCTCAGTGAAGAGCTTCAAATCTAGCAGCAGCAAGAGCAGGGACAACCTAATCAAGGAAATCCGGCAGCTGTATGCAACTGTGGTGACTGACAACAACACCGTGGACATCGACTGGGTCCCAAGCCATGTTGACATTAAAGGCAATGAACAGGCAGACGAGGCAGCCAAGCAAGCGCTCAAAGATGGAACTATGACCAGCATAGGACTCTCAAAGTCCGAAGCGAATGCCCTGGTCAAAAGCCACATCAACAGCAAATGGCAAAGACAATGGGACGAAAGCACAACCGGCAGATCCCTGTACAGAGTCGTCCCTGCAGTCAAACGCAAATACCAAAACCACATCCCAGGACGCCAAGGCGACATTGTATTACGCCACATCAGAATGGGTCGGATCAGCGTTAACCAGACACGAAAAAAACTCAACCTGTCAGACACAGACCAATGTGAGGCCTGCAAGGAGACTGAAACTCTAGACCACTTCTTCCTACGGTGCACTGAATATGCAGACATTAGAAAGGAACTCATCAATACGCTGAGAAAGGGACACTTCAATCTTGACCCTATAGAAGACATTATAGCGATGCGTGACCGACAGATCAACCACGAATTAATCAAGTTCGTGCTTGCATCGGACAAACACATCACATAATCAGAACACATTCTGATTAGCCCAAGACACAGACCGAGACAACCCTCGGGAGGTGTCAGGTCCGAAACGCAAATCACTCCCCTAGGCGCATGAGGTGTCAGGTCCGAGGGGAATCGCATCACACTTTTTCCCCTAGGCGCATGAGGTGTCAGGTCCGAGGGGAAATACGTGTAAGCGAACGATTTGCAGTCTGCATGACCTATACAGCATGTTAGCTCTGATGTCAAAAAAGCAAACACGTGAGACGGCGCAAGAAGCACTCTTCTGCGGCCTCTACGACCCCGGCCTGTCCTGCGGCACTTACTGCCTTCCAATCCCCGGCCTCTACTGCGGCATTTAGTGCCTTCCCACCATCGACCTCTACGGCTATTGCGGCATACTGCCACCCCACAACCGACCCCTGGTCACTGCAGCATTTACTGCCTCACCACCCTCGTGAGGTGTCATGTTCGAGGAGAAACGCAAATCACTTCCCCTAGGCGCATGAGGTGTCAGGTCCGAGGGGAATCGCTTCGCACTTTTTCCCCTAGGCGCATGAGGTGTCAGGTCCGAGGGGAAATATGTGTAAGCGAATGATTTGCTGTGTTGCATGGCCTTTAAAGTATGTTATCTGTAATGTCATTTCTTTCAGAGCCAGAGCTGGAGCTGGAGCAAAAATGCAGCAACGAAAACAACAATGACAGACGGGCAGAAAGACAGATGGAGGACTGGAATGGACAACAGAACAACAGATGGGCCGGCCTGGCGGCGGACCGCGAGGGATATGGACGTGTGTCCATCTCTTTCGTGGCCCGTAGGCAGGTATGCTTGTCTGTCGAACAGACTGACGAACCAATCAACAAATGGACAGACTGACGGACAACTCTGGGCACAGCAAGCTGCTGGAGTACGCTTAAGCAATGTACTTGGCCCCACTTGCTCAGTCTTCTCGGATGGGACTTTAAACTGAGGTCCCGTCACACAGTGCCCATCACTGTGTGAACGTGAGCTAGGGTTAGGTAGGCAAGAAATTTCGGCATAGTCAAAGTAAACCGGATGCTGAATGGATCCCTCCTCGGATGGAACCACGCAACATACGGATTACAAAACCAAAACCAAATTGCTAGAATTAGAATCTTTCGGAATTTTCGAGGGGACTATGGAGGGATGTAACCCGGATGACTGACCGAGTTCGTCCTCGGACGGTCACAGTCACCATACGGGCTACCTAACCAATCAAAATCAAACAAGTGCGCGCTGGTGCCTGCTCGGATGATGGCCAGAAGACCAAATGGGTCCCAGGACCCGAAAGACCCCACACCCCAACCTCCCCACTCCCCCCAAAGGGGCCGGGAGGTCTCTGACCTAAAGCCCCCCCCTTGGGTGCATCAGGTCATAAGACCGTACACACCTCCCCCGACCCAACACCTACCCCATCCCTTACCCACCCCTGTTAGGTCCAGGTTAGGCCATCCCCATTACACACGCCCAAGCATGAGGAGCAACAAAAAAAGCCATGGAAAAGAACAGCAACATGAGACAAAATCGAGAGACAACGATCAACACACACATACACACAGAGAGAGACACAAGCTAATGCACAAACCGACGTCACAAGAATTCACAAGAATTCAACAGAAACCATAAAGGCCAGGCGTGAGTCTAGACCCTAGCATTGGGAACTAGCATATAAACGCCTCAAATATTACAACACACACACACACAACACACACACACACATCGGACGTCCCGCCACGTCCGCTGAACGCCACAATGGCGCGCCATGCCCCAGGTTCGATGATCTTGCGACCACCAGACCAAGCGGACGACCATCAGCGAGCCCCAAGTACGAGTTCCACTGTAGACTGTGTCAACAACTATCAGTAGATCGTGACGTTTCTCAGTGCTCTTCTCATTCTTCTGGCTACTTGCCCGGTCAAACCACCACGGTCTATAAAACTGTGCCACCATACATAATGAAGGGTCTTTAATATCTTTTATTAATCAGAGGAAAGACGGGACATAAATTTTGCCGCGTACTCTCTACAGAAGCATAATGGTTATTAATTGGCAAACAGACACTCGGGACATGAATTTATATATTTGTATCGTAAATAACATTTGGTTGGATGTACTAATCTGACAATTTATTCGACTAAGAAATGGAATTTGCAACCAAAATAAGATTGTGTTAGTAATATGATATTCTCATATATTGATTTGATTTATTGATTCCGCATTAGGCCATAGGCCCTTGAGTGTACAGAGTATACGCCTACAATGACGGTCAGCTATTATATACGTTCATAAACAATAAATTAATAAATGCATTGATTATCCCTAAAGTCGAAATATGTACACTATACAATAGATTATGCCTGATTATCGATTTCCAGAAAGCTATACAGATGAGCTGTTGGGTATCTTGAGGCTAAGTTGCCTGGGCGCCGGTGCTGCCTAAGGCAGCAACAGCGCCCAGTCAAACCAGCCTCAAATCATCCAACAGCATGTCTATTAAATAGCAAAGAATTACAAAGACATACAATTTATACAACGTGTCAGACTCTTTGAGATTTGATGACTGTCTATATGGAACCCTTTGTGACGTAATGATTGTGACGTCATCATACACGCGCGGAACTGATTATGACGTCATACTAGGTCAGATGATGAATGGATACTTTGGAAAGGTGAATTCGTACGTGTCAGACTATTAATCGTTTAAGACTGACTATATCGAGGCATTCATGGCGTCATGATTGTGACGTCATCTTACAGATCACGTAGTTGATTATGATGTCATATGATCAAGGGATATACTTGGAAGGGTCCATTTTATATAAATATGCGTGCGTGCGTGCGTGCGTGCGTGCGTGCGTGCGTGCGTGCGTGCGTGCGTGCGTGCGTGCGTGCGTGCGTGCGTGCGTGCGTGCGTGCGTGCGTGCGTGTGTAGATCTTAAAGGTGCATATCCACAGCTGAATGCCCGAAAATAAAACTGCTAAAACGACATGCTCCTAGAGGCCTAAACTGCGCACCCAGATGCAATGAAACGAAATAAATCCCAGCACGTGATGACTTGACCACGCATATTAATTAATATAATTTCTTTAAGCTGCCAAATTGAATTAGAGGCACGAGTCTCCCATCCAAATTCACAACTAACCTTACGAAATTTATTTATATGGAATCAAATCATCATGCGCCATGACTCACCCCGCCCCACTACATCGAGGCACACAATCCAAGCCCCCAAAAGCACATAATCTCAACAATTCCATTCTCAAGCATTCTGGCGCGAGCATGCACCTTTAATTACTGTAAGTTGTATTGATTGTCTCGCGTAATTTATGATGATTTGCCTAAACCGGCAAAAATGCTAAAAAATATCATATCATATCATATCTAGGATAAAACAAATGGCCTAACGCTCACCCGGGACATAGGACCCTCAGATTCAGCATAGCAAGATACTTACCGAACAACGTTGATTGTGAACCTATTTGAGAGCTTACGACCACATACTTCTTGTAGCAAAGTTTGATAAATGTGCAAATGTGTTTTGACAGTTTCCGATGACTGCTTCCTAAAATGTAAGATTTTCACCAAAATTGCGCAATCAACCTATTACCGAGCACCATTATGTATATAATTTAGAGAGACTACGGTGTCTTGCTGAGGAAACACTCATTCTACGAGTTCAGCCCGCTTCAAAAATGCGTTGTAAGTAAATGCCGCGAGTCCCTTCAGAACCTGATCATTTGTGGAAATTAATAATTCGGTCAATTTATAAACACTTGGGTGTTTCCAATAGTAGGGTTTTATACTTTTCTTTCGGTGTTCTTGATATAGTGGGCAAACTAAAATAAAATGGTACTCGTCTTCCAGATCGTCGCATGAGAAGCATATTCTCTCAATCAACGGTGTTGCTAAAGGCTTATGCCATCGACCCGTTTCTACATGTAACTTATGCGAACCCGTTCGAAGCTGGCACAACGCCTGTCTGTGTTTGGCAATTCTAACTTTGTCTAAATAATGTTTATATGATAAATCCAGCGAAATATGTTTATATAACCTACATTTACTTCTATTTTCTAATTGCCCCTTCCATTCTTGGGTGAAATTATCCATAGCCCTTGTACAGAATAATAAAAAGATCCTCGCCTTGCGTTTCCCATACATAATTAAATCCGCGAGTACATAACAAATCTCGAAGTTTTCTGACCCAGTTATTACAGTAATTATTATTAAACCAGTCATTATACATTGCTTTATACAGACATTTTACTAATTTGTGATCGTCAGATTCCAGGATCTTGAACCAATATTTTAAAATTCTTACTTCTCTCATCAGGTACAGAGGCACCCTCCCCAACTCCCCATATATAATACAATTTGGGGTACTTTGCTTTACTTTTAAAATCTGTTTACAAAACCTAAGATGACACTTTTCGACTTCGTAACCTCGGTGGAACCCCCATACCTCACTACCATAAGATAAAATTGGTGTCACCAGTTTGTCAAACAGTTTACAGTAATGATCTGGCTTTAACCCTACACACTTGCTACATGATTGTTGTAATGAAAATACAGCCTTTTGCCCATGATCCTCTAAAGTTCTCTGAGCCTCCATAAAGGAACCTGTGGTACTAAATAAAATTCCTAAGTATTTAAAATGTTTCACTATTTCTAATTCAGACCCGTCAAGGTACCACTTATCCCCATCTCCGAGATCTATAAACGAGATCGGTAAGAAAATACGGAACTCTGAAATGGCGCTTTTGAGAGGGTCATTGGTGATCTCGCCAACTTATACGATATCTATGGTCTGCAACCTCTGTTCGTACTTGTATCTTGTTTTCAAATGGAAGGATTCAATCTGTCACTCAAGTATCTGACGTCATAATCAAATACGTCACTTGTTAGCTGCCGTCATAATCAAAATGACGTAGGCCCACCAAGAGGGTGACAAAATCCGTCACAGAAGACGTGTCTGAATGGACCTTTCCAGTTTATCTATAAATCATATGACGCCATAATCAACTAAGTGACGAGTAGGATGACGTCATAATCAATTTAATTATGAATGATGTAGATAAGTTCGTCACGGGCGCTTAGTTGATGACGGACTAAGCATTGTTGTAAGAATTGTATTTATTTACTATTTAATAAACATCCTGTTGAATATTTTGAAACTAATTTAAGTGGGTGCTGTTGCTTCCATAAGCAGCAACAGCGCCCAATATTTAACGGCGTACCTGTATAGTCTTCTGGAAATTGATAGTCAGGGAGTTCAGGGATCAATCGATCCCAACACGGGTGGAGCTTGGCTAAAGATGGGCGGGACATAGTTAGAACTGGATTCCTGTACGTCTTTGGTGAATTCATAATTTAATACGCATCCAGCAATAACTGTACTGAAGCATGTTTCAGAATGTGCAACAGCTTATTCTAGAGATATTTTGAAAATTGAAATTCTGGGAATTCATAGTTCCAAGTGTTAAGATCGATTCAAGCACGCGAACAAAGTGGGCGGAGCTCAGCTAGAAATGGGCGGGGCATAGCTTGAAATTAATCCCTCTATCGGCTCTCTGGAACCAATGTCGGCACGTTCCCGCATGATAGGTGCACGAGCAGATATCTGAGTCACACCCACGCTAATCACGCTAAGTACTGCGCTACTCAATCAGATTGAAGCAGGGAGAAACACACCGTTTCTTGACATGCACGAAAAATACCCAGGTTATGTTGGTACTGATAGAAAAAGCGTCTATGAAATGTAAACAGATTGAGTTGTTAATCGTTATGTCTTGTCTATTGGCTAATTATATCGCGGGAATAAACAACACCATATTTATGGGTAACGGAATTGCTTGCCTGGAGGTTTTTATTTTACGAAATTAATTGTAGAATTCTATCTATATTATAATATCAACCGGTTTTTTTAATGCTTCATTATAATTATTACACATTTAGATATGTCTAAATTTTACTTTGGGGACCACAACCTGGTGACTGTTTGGATATGATTGCTTGAAGCGCCAATACGTATAGGCAGGCTCAAACATCATCTGACTTAAATACTGAGAGGGATCGATTTCTAACAATGCCCGCCCATTTCTAGCAAAGCCCATCCAGTTCTCCCACGTGATGGAATCGATTTAAAACATTGAAACCTGAATTCCCGTGTTGGAATATTTTGAAATAATTTGACTGGATGCTGGGCAGCAACAGCTCCCTGTCAAGTTGGCTTCAAAAATGTTCAGCGGTATGTTGACTAAATTGTAAATTCATCAAAGACATTGACTTCGTACACTTTCGTGATGGAATTTTGATTTACGTGACGGAGTTATAAACATCATTTTGATTGTGACCTCAACAAACGCGCAATGTATTTGATTATGATGTCAGATACTTGAATGGTAAATAGAATATCTCTAATTAACCGACCATATCGCATGGGTGCCCGGACAAAAATCCCACCGGATAGAGTCACACCGGACATAATCCCACCGGACATGACACCACAGGACAAAATCACATCCAGACATAATCCCACCAGGCATAATCACACTCGGACAAAATCCCACCAAGACATAATCCACCCAGACATAATTCCACCCAGACATAATCACACACGGAAAGTCCCACCAGACATAACCACGCCCAGACAATCCCACCAGACATAATCATACCCAGACATAATCGCATCCAGACATCATCACACCCGGTCAAAATCCCACCGGACATAACCCCACCGGGACAAACTCCCACCCTACAGAATCTGTCCAGTGGGATTTTGTCCGGTGGGATTATATCCGGCGGGATTGTGTACAGGTGGGATTTTTCCCATTGGGATTTTGTCCATCTGGGATTTTGTCCATTGGGATTTTGTCCAGTTGGAATTTTGTCTGGTGGGATTTTGTCCAGGTGGGATTATGTCCGGTGGGATTATGTCCGGGTGGGATTGTGTCCGGATTGATTTGGTCCGGTGGAATTACGTCTGGTGGGATTTTGTCGGTTGGGTTTTGTCACGTGAGTGTTCATTAGGCATATAGACACATTTTACTTGATCTGTCTGGTGGCCGCGCGGTTTCCGTCTATTATATGTGTCACTTGTAGAATCATAATTACTACCTCCATGATTTGTGTGTGTTTTTGTCGATGAATTAAAATTCTTTGACGAAATTATCGCGTTTGCGCTCACTCGGATTGCTGTAGTTATTTTGGAAAAGGCCAGTTTACGAAGGATTTACCACTGGAATGACTGGCTGGGTGAGCGAGCGTGCCTGTGTTTTCCAGTGGTATTCTTTTGGAACTAGTCTGCTATAGGTCTGCTAATGATGATGAATAGAAGATGATGACGCGTTATTGGGGGGGGGGGGTGTGTGAAAATATTAGAGTTGGGGGTAAATGTTGTTGATGCCGATGTCAATGTTAATGCTGAACGACGACGACTACGACGACGGCGGCGGTGGCGACGACTACGACTACGACGACGATGATGATGTTGAAAATGATGATGGAAACGATGCAATGACAATATTTGCTGATAACAATGAATAGTCTCTGCTAATTTATTATTTTTGAAACTTTATCACGAGAATGACTGGCTCGGTAACCGAGCCAGTCATTCCAGTGATACATTTTCAAAAGTAATCTTCAATTGGCCTACAAACGGACATTCAATAAGGAAATATTTTGATTTTTTGACAAGATTTAGTCATTAAAGGGAAAATAGCAAACTGTTATCCGTCATGCAATTGTTAAAAATGTTTGTAACACTGCAAGGGCACATATCCCAAAGGGGAATAATAAATGCTTTCATCCATTCATTATTATTGGCGGAGTCTAAACCTCCACGCCTTCCCATACCCGCAAACAGCACCAATCCTAGTGGGTCTGTTAGTTTGGGATATGATCCGGTGATTCTATGAACCAACCGGTTCCCGAACATATAGGGTTAAAGAATAAAATCGGGGAACCAGCACGATCCTGATCATTGGGTCATGGTCCCAGTGTCTCGTCGCCATCAATACATCATCTGTATACACCCTGGCTCCGATCTCTCATCAACCCATTTGCCCCATTACACATACTAAAGCACACGCGGTAATTGCGCAGAGGCAGTTGTCATGGTATTTAAATGGACGAATATATTATGTCTAGTATTACATTATTTCCCATGTAATTATGTTGACATTTCAATAAATAACGCAATAGCTTCATTTGTCCGCCATCATTTTCAGATCATTCAAAAACCTCGGAATGCGTATCGTTTTGCCGTCTGATGCTGCAATCCACCAGACAATAATTTCAATGAGCAATAACTCTGGATGTGTTGAATATTTTGAAAACAATTCGACTGAAAGTTGTTACCGGCTTAGCCTCCGACATCTTTCAGTCAAATTATTTTCAAAATATTCAGCATATCCAGAGTTCAACTCCATGGAAAACGTATTCTGCAGAAATTCAGCGGACAGACAATTAAAGAGATAGTAGCTTCTATAGGCCATATCTATAACTCATTAAATTAAGGTCGTGCTCTCACTAGAGACTTAACTGGCGTAACGCCATACTGAGGTATTGAGTTATTCCCGATTTAAACGATACCTAATTCCATCTCTTGATAGCTATTCAGGTGATCTAACACGCCGGTCATAAACTATGCAGGGAATTTTAAGCGTTTTATCACGCCGCTAAGGAAAGATATTCAGGATTTAGTAGTTAAATGTTGGTACATTTCTACACCCTATGATGGCTGTCATGATTTACTTTTCAACCAATCAGAAAAACCCTAACGTGTCTGCCTCGGTATATGCGCTCAGTCACAGAGGCGCTAGCTATAGTTTGGTAATGCGGTATAAAAGCAATCCTACAGGTAAGCTGTTGACTATTTTGAAACCAATTTGCTTGGAAGTTGTTGCTGCCATAGGCAGAAACAACTTCCAGTTAAATTAGTTTCAAAATATTCAATTGGATGAGCATTACATAATAAAGAATGTGATGCATTGGAGCTTACATGACATCACACACAAAAGCTTGAGGAGACCAAATGGTGTCGATCGCTGTTCAACATTTACTCGATATTACAAAACAGATAATTGCGATACAGATCAGAAAATGTGACAGGTTATGAATGATATGGAATCTATAAACCATATTCTATCGGTGCAATACAACATTTGTGATGAGATTAGCATCGCTTTAAGTCTTTAGCGAGAACACGGTTTTAGTTATGTGGCTAAATAGAGCTTACACCAAAATAGCAACCTATGCTGCTCAAAGCTTATTCTTGTCAAGGAAGAGTTTATTTTATTTTATAGTTTAGTTTATTCGAAAAACCTCTACAGAGTTACAGAGAAAAAGTATATATAAAATGTACAATGTTATATTATTAATGTATAATACTTATTATCATTATTCCATCAAACAACATAGTATTCAACAAACAGTAGTTTCTCTAATTTAAAGGTACATATTCACAGAAAAATTACTGAAAATAAAATCATTTAAATTATATACTTTTAAAGGCTTAAACTGTGAGCATATATGTAATGAAACGAAATAAATCTTAATAAAGCACGAGCCTCTATTTCAATTTCGCAACTTAAAAAATAAAAGATTACAATTTTAACAATTTTATTTTCATGCATTCTGGTGTGAATATGCATCGATCCATGTATGTTTGTTTTTCATGTCTACACGCAGATCCCCTTATAGACATTTTTGCATGTTAAAGGGCGGGAAAAGGAGACCCGGCAGATGTAGCCGGCTGGTTACCCTAGAATATAATACATGTATTGCTAAACACTTGAGATCATTTAAATAATCTAAAAATACTCAGTATGAATTTACACAGTGATATAATTTTCGCCCGGGGTGGTTTATTCATTGACTTGCTCATTTTAAATGCATTTGGGTGAAGACGAAATTTTATTATACTCTTGTGTCTGTCATTTTGCAATCTCGTGATAAGTCCCTGAATGTATTTCACAATTTATGCACGAAGTCACGTCAAGTGCTCAGCGTTAAATCATTCAATACCATCTTACATAAATCTGTCATTATCAAATTGGATTCGTCAACACGGACAACAACAAAAGGGGCAGTGCTCTAAGATTCTTGTCAATTTCTCGTGTAATATCTGATTTAAGAGATGTTCGCCGAAATATATCTTTTGTAAAGAGGAAGGAAGGACTTGTTCGTGAAAATCGTGAAACTGGCAAATGCTGTACTTTCGCAACGCTGCATAGTATTTGTCTGGTGTGGATAACATTGCTGCTTTCTTGATATCATTATTTTTGTTTTGTGCAAATGTTTTTTTTATTAGCATTTTGGATTCAAACAACTTCACAATTTTCTTCTCAAGCATTGTTCATCCAACCTCACAGTAGTTGGATTCACATCTCCTAAGCTAACTATCAAGGGAGACGATCATTAACTATTTGCCTACTCGTAGCAATCGTTGTCAGTTCGTTAGTTGAAGAAATTTGAAATGGATTAATTCTCCGAGTAAAATAGCCAACGGCATACATGTTCTAAAAATTTCTGGTTGACTTCAGTTCGCGTTTGTTATAAAATAGTTATAAAATACCTTTTACACCTCAATACTCAGAAACTGGTGGGGGGGGGGCGGTGTCGGGGGGGGGGGGGGGGGAGGGGAATTAATTTCTAGCTATGCACCGCCCATTTCCAGTTGAGCTCCACCAACCTGTTACGGGTTACAATAGTATAAATAACCTTTCCCTCAAATGCTATATATATGTGTATTATACATCAATATGTAAATTATAGGTTTGTTAAATAGCCTGAGTGAATAAAGGAAACTGAAACTGAAACTGGGTGTTGGAATCGGTTTATATACTGAACAAACGGAATAACCAGAATCCCAATTTTAAGGTACCTATAGCCTACAGGAAAGCTATTGAATATTTTGTAACTAATTTGACTGGGTGGTGTTGCTGCCTATGGCAGCAACAGCTCCCAGTCAAATTAATTTCAAAATATTCACCAGAATCTTTATTGAAGAACTCATCGGTGACATACAATTCGTACACTTCTTGGCGGATTTTCCAATTTTTATGACTGAGTTAAACGTAATAATGATTGTGACGTCACAGATCGGATCACCCATTGTGTGTTACAAGTTACAACGTAATGGACCTTGCCAGTTTTAGCTATGCCCCGCCCATCTCTAGCTAAGCTCCACCCACAGCTCGCCTGTGTTGGGGTCGATCGATCCCTGAACTCCCTGACTATCAATTTCCAGAAAACTATACATATAAGCTGTTGAATATTTTGAAACTAATTTGACTGAGTGCTGTTGCTGCCTATGGTAGTAACAGCGCCCAGTCAAATTAGTTTCAAAATATTCAACAGAATGTTTATTAAATAGTAAAGACATATAATTCGTATACACGTATCTGACAAATTTAGCATTTAAGACGGACTAAATTGAGTCATTCATGCTGTAATTGATTATTACGTCATCATACACGTCACGTTGTTGATTATGACGTCATATGATGGATGGATAAACTGAAAAGGTCTATTAAGTCTAAGTACAAGACGAGTTAATTTAATTAGCGAACTTCTATGAAGCCCCTATCACTACATAGCCGATAATCAATCATAAATTGGGACTCGTATTGGTATTCCATATGCATAATGAATAGAGCAAGGCGATTGTCGTATTATTGATTGTTAGTCTAAGCAATTTATATCGCCAAGATATATTACATATTAAATACGATCGAGTTGGAAATGAAAACTCTACCCGTAACCATATATATGTGTATAGGAGACATGACTTAGGTTCGCTCGCTAGCCGGAGAGTAGCCGGCGTCATTCAGGTAGGGGCCTATAGTAGGCCTACTATTTTGCGTTTGACCTGCCCTGAGGGCTACTAATCCACCAGGCGGGTCACGCTCCAAATAGTACAAACATAACGACAAAGGCGATATTTTATCTGATCAAAATAGGGTACTGTGTACTATTGAAAACATCTGTGATGAAAACTGACAGCAACATTGTTTTCAAAGTTGCACTAGTCCTCATACAAAAGAAAGCTGAATAAAATAACGGCCGCATTCTGTGATATCAGGGTTAAATATAATGGACCACTCCATTTTATCCATCAATCATAGGACGTCACGAACGTTTAATTGATGACGGACTATGCGTTGCTGTACGAATAGACATTTCCCACATTAGCGTATTTTAGGAAAATACCTTCCCACAGTGCATCGTACATACAACTTCTGGCTGGTTAGCGCGATAGCCGACACTCAAACATCATTACTGCATCGCCATCCGCTATGGGAATCGGATCCAACGCAATCTAAGCAGTTTATATGAAAAGCTATGTTCATAATATTATTGAAGTCATACATCATTGGAAAGCTAAGCCAATTTCCTATACTTTTCTATATTAGGTTTTATAGTTTTGTCAAATTTAATACAGTTGATGGCAATTTTAAAATATCCCCTATTGTCCTCTTGATTCAATGAATCTAGGTCGAATCGTGTATTTTATATACGCAAATAACTGAGTGAAGACCTTAGAAAAATATAAAAAACAATGCATTAATGTTTTGGCAATTGAACGCGCTTTCCAATGATATATGGCTTAAATAATATAATGATTGTAGTTTATCATAGGAACGGGTTAAATTGCGGTGTATTTTACTGCAATAGTAACTCAATGCGGGTCAGCTGCTTGTTGGCGCGAATACCAGCCAGCAGTTTTGCTCTGAGCGTCGATTTAGGGGAATCCAGGTGTAATGACGTCAATATGGGAAAGGTGCATGTCTTTACTATATAATAAACATGCTGTTGAAAATTTTGAAACTAATTTGACTGGTCGCTGTCGCCATTGACTATTGATAGTCAGGCAGTTCAGGAATCGATCGATACCAACACCCGAAGTGTGCGTGGTGCTTAGGTAGAGATTAGGGGATTCCAGTGGTGAAATTTCGGGGGCTGTCTTCTCTTGATCTGAGAACTTACATTTCTCAAGACCACTGTAGAAGCCGTTTTTTGGCTGATATGGGCGTTAAATGGTTATGCCGTATTAAGAACATAATATTCGATTAGTAAATACTATTGACCACATGGGCACATTGTATTTCCGAAGGTTTCGACAATATGGGCAGTTGTACACAATGAGCTGCCTCACAATATGAAATCTTCCCTTACAGTTGTTGACTTAGACAGATGGTTGCGATGTTACGCTATTTTGATGTGGGCAGGAGTCGGAGCTGCGACCCGCATGCGGACGGAACCACTCGGGCAGCTCGGCACATGATCTGCCGAGCTGGACGGGTGGTCTCGTCTGGTGCGGTGGTGCTAGGTGCTGGTCGTCGGGTCGTTGTTTCGACTGCCGCACGCGTATAGTTGTTTATCATCGAACAATTTCGCATTTACTCCATGCGCTTTCGGATTTCGGCTTTGAGGAAATCGAAATTAAAATTCCTATAAGAAATTTTAATCTCATCTATCGAACATATTTTATACAATGTGCTGCCTCAGGCCTACAATATGTAAACATTCCGTATAATTGTTATTTATCGAACAATTTCGCAATCCTACCATGCACTTTCGGAGTTCGGCAGTGAGGCAATCGAAATTATAATTCCGGTTTAAACATAGTCCAGCCTGTTTTAATTGAAGGTGCATGTTTCGCACCAGAATGTTTCGGAGTAGAGTTGTTAGAGTTGTATATTTTTAGAGGCGTACCAACATTTTGAGCCTCTGGAAGTGTACAGTCTGGATAATTTAGTTTTCGGGCGTTTGGTGTGAATATGCATCTTTAATATTGCTAAGTATTTTAATCATCAGCAAACACACTTATGTAAATAGAAGCAGATGTCCCTGGGGAACCTTGACATTAGGGCCGTATACAGTATGCCAGTTATAATGTGTTTAATGTACAGTTACTCCAATGTTTACCGCACCCCCTTCACACACCACACTCAGCCACAAATCTATTATATGTCATCTGGCCAGGAGTTTCGACATTCATGACCTCAACCTGATAACACTAACAACAAAGGACATAAAATGACCCACAAACTAAAACAGTCCTTTTATTGTTTGCTCGCATCTATTTCTATCTAAGTTTTCTTTTCTATTTCTTTACCTACTACCTTTTTGCCTTCCTTATCTTCACCAGATAGATATTCATAAATGTATGTATACAGTACAATATAATGAGTTGGCAAACATATAGACATATATGTTTGACCAAGATTTTGATAAGGCTATCATTTCCCAAATCGACTGAAGCACGGATGCGTTTTAGCTTGTACATAGATAATGGGTAATACAATTATACAACATCGGGTTTCAGTCGGTTTGTTTAATGCTTCTATATTATGCCCGAACATTGATGGCACCTGAAAATGTCACAACTATTTAATAATTTGGAAATATCTAAAATCTTTCATTCTAACAATCTTTGCTTCTACTCTTATTATTTATCTTATACTAGGTGCAATTCTAAAGATCACACTACTACAATGTGGTGATGTTGAAAGCAATCCCGGTCCTTTAAATGACTCAAACGAGTCATCTACTCTAGGTGTATTCCATTTGAATATCAACGGTCTTAGAAACAAATTATCTAAAATTGACGATTTGATTTCCGAATACGATATTATTTGCTTTAGTGAAACTAAGTTAGATAATGCAGTGTCGGACGAAACTCTACAATTGGACAACTACAATGGCGCTATTAAAAAGGACCGAGTACATGAAAACCTTGGTGGATGATTAGCCATATATGTCTCCAATATTCTGAAGTATAAGAGGCGTTTAGATCTGGAGACTGAAGACCTAGAGCATATTTTCCTTGAAATCTCGTATGGACATATTACCCTAATTTTAGGTGTCTTTTATCGACCGCCAAATGCACCTCGGTTAGCATGGGATAACCTATCAAATGCTCTTGAAAGGGATATATATATATACGTCACTTCCATTAGTCGTAGTTGGAGACCTAAACGATGATTTACTCGATCCTAACCTCCGCAGCTTAACAGATATAATAATTTTGTACAACATGAATTCTGTAATAAATGAGCCAACCCGAGTTACGCGCCGAACCCCGAAACTCAATCCAATTCTTTTATCTGGAAATATCGAGACAGTAGAGTCTGGTGTGTTACATGAATACATGGAATACAGTGACCATTCAGCGACATATGCTGCAATAAAAATACCTTTAAAAATTAATCGTACATTCAAGAGAAAGGTTTGGCTATAAACGAGCAGATTTCAACAAGCTAAATAGAGAGCTATCAAATACTCCTTGGGCAGCATTATTCTCATCCTACGGAGACGCTGACGAAATGTGTAACCTCTTTAACACGATATTTATAGATCTGGTAAATGAATGTATTCCAAACAGAGAAGTAACAATTAGGCCAAATGATAAACCCTGGTTTAGTTCTGCACTCAGACGAGAAATTAAATTCAGAGATAAAATTAGGAAAAAGCTATCAAAGCTCAAACAGAATATGACTGGAGTAAGTTTAAAAAGCAGAGAAACAAGGTCAACAATATGAAAAAGAAAGCAAAACGTGACTTTCTAGAATCTGCAGATATTTTGCTAGAAGACCTGTCTGTTCACAATCCTCACCCCTATTGGAAACTTGTCAAACAATTGATAAATGGAAATTCTATAGACAACCTTCCACCTCTAGTTTATGATGACAAGGGTGACGTGAAATTAGCAAATTCAGATTTTGAAAAGGCAACTGTTTTAAATGATTATTTTATTTCTATCTCAAATGTAGATGAAAAAGGCAGTTCCCTCCCAAGATTTCATTTAAGGACACAAGCCATATTATCTGATATATTAATTCACGAAAACGAAATAACAGATATAATAAAAACACTTAAACTAAAGGCATCTGGAGATGACTCGATTAGTCATAAAATGCTTAAAGACACGATGCATTCTATAGCCTTTCCACTTCATTTGATTTTCAACAAACCACTTGAAAGCAGCATATTTCCTAATGCTTGGAAAACAGCCACAGTTTTCTCGCTTTTCAAAAAGGGGATATAAATTTGCCTGAAAACTATCGCCCTATCTCGCTTCTGAGTACTGTAGATACTGTGATGGAAAGGATAAATTTTAAGCACGTTCATAATTTCCTTATTGGGCACAATCTTTTGTATAAGTATCAGTCTGGCTTTCGTCCTGGCTATTATATACTGTCTTTCAACTGATTGAACGGTTCCATACTCTGTCAAAATGGCTCGATGAGCATAAATCTGAATGTGTCGTTTTTTGTGATATCTCGAAGGCTTTTGATAGAGTATGGCACAAAAGTTTAACTTTCAAACTTCAGGAGTATGGGATAGGCGGAAATCTACTTTCTTGGTTTACAAACTATCTTACGATGAGAAGACAATGTGTCGTCGTAAATGAGGACAGGTCGTCATTTAAACAAATTGAAGCTGGAGTTCCTTAAGGGTCTGTACTTGGTCCCCTCTCGTTCCTGCTATATATAAATGATATTTCGGAATACATAGAAGGCATTCTTAGATCATACGCCGACGACACTGCGTTATGCTGCATAGGCTGCTCTAGCAATGAAATTGAAATAAACTTAAATAATGATTTAAAGACAATCTCTGATTGGGCAAACCAGTGGTTAGTTCTTTTTAATGCATCTAAGACAGTGAGCTTACCTATATCAAACTCCAATACATTTCAACAGCCAGATCTCTATTTAAACGATAATTTGTTAGAAAATATACAACACTGTAAGTATCTAGGTATATTAATTTCCGCGGATCTAAAATGGTCCAGTCATATTGATTTAATAGTAAAAAGGGCTTCTAAAATTTTAGCTGCTATGCGACGAATGAAGTACACCTTGAGTAGAGATACCTTATTCAAGATCTATGCTGCGTATTTGCGACCCGTACTTGAATATGCCAGCGGGATCTGAGATGGGTGCTTGGACCGGGATGCTGAAAAACTAGAAACCATTCAAAATGAGGCTATGCGAATTATAACTGGATTACCGTGGTACACTCCACTCATAAATCTGTATAGCGAGACCGGACTGTTGTCTTTGCGCATTCGTCGCAAGCACAAAAAAGCTTATTATGTTTTATAAAATTGCAAATGGCGAGTGTCCTGACTTCATAACTGATATTCTCCTCGACAAAGTCGGAGACAATGCCCGTTATGAGCTCAGGCAACCGGAAAACCTTTTAATTCCAAGGTGTCGTCTCGAAACCTTTAAGAAATCGTTTCTACCTAGTGTGCTTAAACTATGGAATGAATTAGATTTAAGCATTAGAAGATCTCCGTCGATTTTAATTTTCAAGAAAAAGTTATTTTCGAACGAACAGGATACTCCTGAAAAGGTTCCCTTTTATTACTCAAAAGGCAAGAGAAAGGAAAATATTATCCATTGCAAATTGCGAAATAAATGTGGTCAACTAAACAGTGATTTGCATCATTTCCACTTATTGGAAGATCCAAATTGTACGCTGTGTCTGGTTACAGAAACTGCTTATCACTACTTTTTTTACTCTCCAAAATCCGTAATTTGTTGAGCTTTGTGAATGGAGTAATGCCAATTGCTTGGCTCGACCTCATTTTGAATGGTAGAAAAGAACTATCTGATGTAATAAATACAACGCTGTTCATAAGAATATGCAACTTTATAAAACAAACAAATAGATTCTAATGAACATTATTATTATTATTATTATTATTATTATTATTATTATTATTATTATTATTATTATTATTATTATTAGCTCTCCTGGTCTGAAGGACCATGTGAGCCTAAGTAAGGGCGATCGTCCGTTGTCCATCTTTCGTTCGTCCGTCCGTCGCCTGTTGTGCATCAAATTTTGCTTTAACCCTTTAGTGACGAAATTTGTTCCTGAAAATTAGCATATTTGCTTTTTGAATGCCCATTTGTGGGACGAGAGACGACTGGTTTTGGGAGTTTGCGACTGGAAGGACTGGCCCGGTTATCAGGTCAGTCATTTCAGTTGTAGATTTTCAGGATTAGTCTTCTCCTGGTCTACAACTGGGCACTCCTCTAGACCACTAAGAAGGCTGATCTTGGCCGGTGTCGACACTAAAGGGTAAAAATTCTACTCCTCCTAAACGCCTTGGCGGATTTCAACACATTTTTGGTGGAAAGGCTCTCTGGTGGATAGTCCATAAATAAATACCAATCGGAGTTTTGATCGGACAATTGTCTGAGTGGAAATCTGAGAAAATCTTACAAAATCTTAGTTTTTTCTTTAAAAATTGTTCGGAGATTGCCAAAAATGATACTCCTCTTAAGCGACCTGACAGCTTTCAACCCAAACTTCCATATTTTCCGGTGCAAATGATCTAGGTGAGCAACACTGACCCTTGGGCGTTTTGTTATGGTGGTCATCATGAAAATATTACTGTTGGGCAAAATTATTGGCCTCTCTCTCTCTCTCTCTCTCTCTCTCTCTCTCTCTCTCTCTCTCTCTCTCTCTCTCTCTCTCTCTCTCTCTCTCTCTCTCTCTCTCTCTCTCTCTCTCTCGATTATATAAATACTCAATATGATGTACATGTATTATAATATTTAATCTGTTTATACGTTTACTTTGTTATTTTGTGTATATGTTTATATTTGCCGCCTATAAATTTTTTCTGTAGGGAGAGGGCTTTTCTAAGTTTCGAACAACTTGTGCCCAATTCCATTGTAATATATGCAATAAAATATGTTTAAAAAAAGGGGATATAGCTAAAACGGATTTCCTCCATTGACGAATTTATCAGTGAACTATACACACAGTATATACATGTGGGGCTAAAACATAAATTATAACGATTAGGGCTCGTAGCTCATACGACTAAAATCTAAGCACTGCAGGTAAGGCCGACGTAGAACGTGACATGATGTCTGGATACACGTTATTCCCCGGGTCAGTCAGATATGTTCCCGCCTATGATTAATACAAGCGTTAGCTTTCCAATTGACCTTTCCATTTTAGCTATGACTCGCCCATCACTAGCTAAGCTCCACCCACACCTCGCCGTGTTGGGATTGATCATACAGGGAAGTTGTTGAATATTTTGTAACTAATTTGACTGGGCGCTGTTGCTGCCTATGGCAGCAATAGCGCCCAGTCAAATTAGTTTCAAAATATTCAACAGAATGTTTATTAAATAGTAAAAGCAAACAATTTGTACAACAACGCATAGACCGTCTTCAAATATGCGTTCGTGACGTACTTATCGACGTCATTCACGACGTCATTCATTATGATGTCATTGTACACATCACGCAGTTCATTATGACGTCATATGATGGGTGGGTACTCTGGAAAGGTGGATTAGGTTGAGATGCCGTGCTATGCTCGGCGTGAGTTCCAATGTAGGCTACCATGCAGTGCAGCTTTTCACATCACCGTTTATTAATAGGTACCGAGAATGTATAAACGAACCACGAGAGGTCTTTGCCATCATTCTCATAGAAATAGATACTGGCAAATCTCAGGTCATATTATCAGCAAAATATCTGCATTTTACCACGTACTATCTATAGTGAGTGACGATAACTTTCTGTATTGTTATCTCCCTTGATTCTGTTGCATTTATCCGCAGGAAGTGTAGACAGGGAATTGGCACAAAGGTGGCGGTGGTAAGGGCTGTGATGCTGGTAATGGCGGTGGTGCGTGAGAGCGCGCGTACGGGGCGCGAGGCCGACACCTCTAGAATACACCTCTAATGTATTGACCGGCCATCTTATTACGTCATCACAACGACTATACTGTTACACAGACTCCACTTCGGCGAACAGACATATCGCGACCCAGTCCACCTCTGTAGTGGACTGTAAAAGGAAAAATATGGATCGTGTTGATTTTGGTATCATCTTAAGCTCTGTATCACTAGCTTAACACAGATATTAAAATGGACTTGATCCACTCAGTGGTTCGTGTAATATCAATATCCACGCAACGTCAGCAAATTCTTGATCTCATTTTGTGTGTGATAAACGTTCAACAGATTTGAATTTTACGACGAATTCAGAGGGACTACTTTTCTGTTAACTACTTGTCATACAGACTACTATAGGCTTTATGTCATCTCGTTTTACGTGAATTAATATTGTCTTGTATGAGGAGAGTAACGCTCGTGTCCTTTTAAGTTTCAATTCTCTCTACCACCATATTCTGGTGGAAATCACTACGCCAATGGCTCCTCAATACATACGAGATACTTTTCTCGATCTCGAATCGAAGGAGATCTCGCTAGATACGAATGTCTTTGGTTGCTCTGTGTTGTATTGTATTTCAGACTGTCTTAGATGTGAATCCAAAGGGCAACCTTCTGCGGTCAGTGTATCTCAATCTGAAAATTGCATTTACATTCGTACCTATACTGATTTCCGAAAGAGATTCGCCCATTTATATCCCATATGATTATATATAAGTCAAAAGAGAAAAATAATAATTTATGAAATTATTCCAATAACTTCAGTAGGCTTAGCTTTTCAGGCTTGAAATCTATGTTTAGGTTCTGACATGACTACTGATAGACAGAAAGAATTTCCAATTGAGACTGAGGCTGTCCGAAAAATCTGATTTGCTCGTCTCTGG
Source organism: Chaetoderma sp. LZ-2023a (assembly GCA_034401795.1). Lineage (NCBI taxonomy): Eukaryota > Metazoa > Mollusca > Caudofoveata > Chaetodermatida > Chaetodermatidae > Chaetoderma > Chaetoderma sp. LZ-2023a. The sequence goes on along the minus strand of CM067369.1, from coordinate 186,450,833 downwards.
CCGAAAAATCGAGTGGAAAGGACATTCCTTCTAAAAACAACTTGGCCACCGGTAAACAGAAACGCGTTAGAAGATTAGAAAGGGTGTGGTTGGTAGAGAACCACCGATAGACAGAAAGAATTTGATTGGTGGGGCGAGCTGGACGCAAAATCTAATTGGCTTTGAGCTGTCCGAAAATGCTGATTGATCGAACAATCGGGTGGGCAGCGTCCCATTCGATTATCGCGCCGCCCATCCGATTTTTTCAAATAATCAGCGTTTTCAGATAGCTCTCAGCCAATTAAATTTTACGTCCCGCTGGATCCACCAATCAAATTCTTTCTGTCTAACGGTCGTTCTATACTAACCCATCCCGTTTCCAAACGTGTGCGCTTATTGAAAATCAATCAGTGCTGGTACTGATTATGAAATGGTCAATCCGGTTTTAACCGGAGTAGGCCTAGCAGTTCTTTGCATGTCAAAGCAAAATCAGGAATCATATCCTTTCATAGAAAAACCTAAAGCACTAAATCAATATCCATTTATTTCCATCTCACGTAATGCCAAAGAGAATATCCATGATTCCGATCATTATACAAGAGATGGCCAAAGCATATACTGTACTTCTAATGATACATGCGTGTCAAGTCTGACGTTATACACATGTAATAGGTTCCAAAGTGTATCTATATGTTTTCATTTTATTATGTCATATGTGTATCTGGAAGGACGCCGTCTCTAGGGAATGCGTTCTATGTAGAGCCGGGTCGGTAAGGCCAGGGATAATGGCTAGTAACGGGGCTACATCCCCGCCCCTACCCAACCACACACAAATAAGGGACCCCGAATCAAAAACAATTGTAGCATTTTACCCATTTTAAACATTTTCCTTTCTCTTAAATGCAAACAGAAATGAACGGCGAGTGCAATGACGTGTGCCTAAAGATTTTGATTTTTAGATGGATCCAATCTGTCGCTCATGTATGTATGACGTCATAATCAAATACGTCACAAAATTTTGTAAGCACATCACGAAGGTGGAAATAATCTATTACGAAAAAGCATAAATTGTGTCTTACATTAATTTATAACTTAACAAACAATCTGTTGAATCTATTGAAACTCATTTGACTGAGAACTGTTTCTGCCATAGATAACCCAAGTCAAATTCGTTTTAAAATATTCAAAAGCTTGCATGTATATTTAGCTTGAAATTTAGTTTCAGGGAATTCATGTTTCAAATCAACTCCATCACGCACAAAAAGTGGGTGGGGCTTAGCTAGAAATGGGCTTGACACAACTAGAAATGGAATTGACCATTCCAGTTTTAGCTATGCCCTGCCCATTTCTAGCTAAGCTCCAACTACACTTCCCGTGTTGGTATCGATCCATCCCTGAACGGTCTGACGATCAACTTCCAGAAACATATACAAGCAAGCTGTTGAATACTTTGAAACTAATTTGACTGGGTGCTGTTGCTGCCATAGGCAGCAACAGCGCCCAGTAAAATTAGTTTCAAAATATTCAACAACATGTTTATTAAATGGTACTGATATGCAATTCGTATTGGGATCGATCGATCCCTGAACTCCATGTCTATCAATTTCCAGAAAACTATACAGGTGACCTGTTGGCAGGAACAGCGCATAGTCAAATTAGTTTAAAAAATATTCAACAGTATGTTTATTAAATAGTAGACATACAATTCGTACAACGTGTCTAACTACTGAGCGTTTAAGACGGACTAAATCGAGTCGTTCATATTGTAATTGATTTTGACGTCATCCTACACGTCGCGTAATTGATTATGACGTCATATGATAGATGGATAAACTGGAACAGTCCACTGACATCCATTGTCCTGCTATTTTTCTGCACCATATCGCGATCACATCCAGTTGAGCGCTGCCGTAGCGTACACGGATATCTGCTGCTATGACGCACTGCAAAGTTGCCATGAAGTGATATCCGCACAGTCTATTGTTCGTGCGAGAATCTACCAGCAAGAAACAAACATACAACATTCTTCAGATGAGCTGGTGCTACAGCTAACCAAGGCGTGCAAATGAAGTCTCGTGGAATCCTTTTGTTGGGAGGCCCTCATGAAATCTTTGAACTGAGTAATCGGTATGGGTCCCATGACCACATAATCCTCTGCCTGCTTAACATTTCTGTGTTCACATTCATCACGTTTCTGACTGCCAATCCCCCACCCACCCATCCCTCCCCATAGATCTAGAGGCGTAGATCGCTCATGACCTTCTCAAAAGCGGACTTTTAGCGTTCAGTAATTTCTCGCCGCTCTGGTTTATATGACAATATCATATTACTAACAAAATCGTATTTTTGTTGCAAATTACATTTCCTAGTCGAATAAAATGTCAAAATAATACATCCAACCATATTTTATTTTTGATAAGAATATATAAATTCAGGTCATGAGTTGCCTGCTCCTGCTATCAATTATGCTACTGTAGAGAACGCACGGTAATATTAGAAACATTTATGCGCACGGTCTCTCGTTTGATTACAGACAGCTTGTCATAGATATGGATATATTGGCTAGATGGCTCGTGTGCATACCATTGCACATGACCGGGTATTCGTGGACAAAACATCATACAGCGGCAAGCAGTCCTTCTTCGCTTTTACCCACTGTGCCATGTCCTCAGCCGAAATCATTAGCTTCCTCAGGTCCATTTTTTACTTGAGTGTACCGAGTTCTGCTTTCTTGAGGTCACCTCGTAACACGCTTAGTAGATTTATGCAATGGCGTCCTCTCATGGCTTTGTATTTGCTGGCCCGAGTAGGGCGAATTCCAAGGGTCTCTGTGCTGGTGTCTCTTCTGGCAGCCTTAGCACATGGCCAAACATGGACCATTTTGCTGGGCGACTTTTACAGACAGCGGCGACGTATTACACATCGTGTATTGGCATCGTTTGAAAATATGCTGTCTGGCCATCGGTGTCCAGTGGTGGCGCGTCGGTGTTCGCGGTGGCAGGCATCGAGTTTGTCTAGAGCTGCCTTTGGAACTGCTGAGCTGTTACAGTTATACATCATCAAGAATACGCAGGTTGCATTGTACAAACGTGGTCTTTTTCTCAAGGGCATCTTTGAACTACGAATCCATAACTTCTAGAAGCACTGGATATCTATGTTCCCCATGCCGCAGCGTGCAACAATGTCAGCAGTACTGCAAAGCATTGAGCCCAGGGTTTTACTTTTCCTCCATGGTTCGCCGCCACGAAGTGGATCGTCATTTTCGTCAGTTTCATGCTTTGTAGAAAGGTATATGTGGGTGAACTCTGTTTTGGATTCATTCATAAAGCGATTCTTAATTTTTAGTTTGCTTGCAGTTATTGGGAGAAGTTCGTCAAGGGGTTTCTTTTCCTTGTCTGTGAAGTCCACATCGTCGGCATATTCCATCTCTAGCGGCATACCCAGTATTGACAATGGGCGGGGTGGGGTGGGAGTCTGGTTGGGGTGTGTGTGGTCTTGTGGCACTTTCACACACAGATTTTAATGCGGCAGCAAGGTAACAGGTGAAAAGCACCAGAGATAGACCATCTCTCTGTGGGGAGCCGATTGATGTCTCAAACTCTACAGACTTCACTGACTTGACTCGTTCTCTCAGCTTGGTGTTTGCAAGCAGTGGTCTCACTAGTCGTAGCTCATCTTCATTGCAGCTGGCCAGGTGTAGTACATCTAGGATCTTTGAGCGTTTAATTGATAGTTTTGTTGCATTTTTCAATAACTCTGCTTCTACTGAAGGAATCTTCTACAAACTCAGACGTACAGCTGCCGGTGGGGTCCCGGAGACGAGTGACAACTTTCTAAAGCCAAAATGCAACAGCTTTCAGCAACAGGTCTCAGCAACATTGTTTCCAAAATAGCAACTTTTTACCTCACAGCCGTCCGATTGAAAGGTATATCAAGGACGCGGTTATTGGACAAATTTGTCCTTGTTTCCAACGTGGCAGTCTCTCTTCCAGTTTTGCTACTGCATTTTGGAGCCAGAGCTCAGAGGATTTTATTTGACTTTTATTTACCGAAAGGTAAATAAGGTTGTTTCTAGGGTAGAATTGTCTGTAGAATTCAGAAATCCATTTCTTACAAAAAATCTACTTGGAAGTTTTTCCACAATTTTCTCTTGAAGTGAGGTACCCGTTACATACGAGATCGCAATTTTGCGTTACATGGTAATTTGGACGATTTTGGTTTTGTCAACTGTGGGCCCGGAAATGTTCCAACTAAGTAGAGACACATATAAATAAGGGATCATATGAATGAGTGCCACCTCCTCACTCATTTCCCATGTTGGTATGCCTGGTATTCATGGCATAATATGGGTGGTGTGGCTATTTATAACTATACCCCCCATTTTGTCAACGACGCTCTTGAAAAATGTGTATTATCTACCTATCTCTTTGATTAGAATGCAGATAAGTATCATAAATGGTTATTATTGTATATTATATTACACTAGAATCATTCAGATATAAACATCGGACAACATCTATATGTTTGAAGGGCATCCAGAGAGCGAGGTAGAGAATTACTTACCAATGAATTCTGTCTACAATGATGCCAGTTTTTTAACGATTGGCATTGCAAAATAAAACTCACAGACATTTTGTTAAAGAAAAGTAAAATAAAACATTCAGAGTTTGTGGACGTTCTGTGAAGCTAAATACACCATTGATTGTGTTAAATTCTATGCTACAATCCACTGTATTAACCTACTCATTCACAATTTGAAGCAATAACAATATCACCCAGCTGATAACTGGTGCATTTTGTACAGTAATGATATGAAATGTACATAATGAACATCGAAGATTGACATGTCCAGAAATAGTATCTATGAGTATATTGATGCGATCATTTTAATTATGTATATCTTGATGAAAGACGAAATGTCATATGCAACTTCAGTGTTGATCAAACGTAAAAGATATATGTCATATGATTACTGTATTCTGCGGCTGTAGTAGCAGAAACATTCTACAACTGCAATCAGCCCTTCTTCGCTTTTGCCCACTGTGTCTTGTCCTCGGGCAAAATCCGTAGCTTACCCAGGTCCATTCTTGACTTGAGTGTACCGAGTCCTGCTCTCTTGAGGTCACCTCGCAGCACTCTTAGCAGATTTGTACAATGACGTCTTCTCCTGGCTCTGTATTTGCTGACTCCGAGAAGGGCGAATTCCAAGGCTCTGTGTGCTGGTGTGTCTTCTGGCATCCTTAGCACATGGCCAAACATAGACCATCTTCGCTGGGCGACTTTTACAGACATCTTGTATAGTGCATCGATGGAAATTATGCTCTCTGGCCATCGGTGTCCAGTGATGGTGCTTAGATGTTTGCGATGGCAGGCATCGAGTTTGTCTAGAGTTGCCTTTGGAGCTGCCCAGCTGTTACAGTTATACATCATCAAGGATACGCAGGTTGCATTGTATAAACGTAGTCTTTTTACCAAGGGCATCTTTGATCTACGAATCCATAGCTTCCATAGTATCATAGAGGGAAGTTATTATAAATCACACACTGCAACAATCATATTAGCAGAGTAACAACGTAATATTATATACACCATACTACACAGCTTGCATCCACTCACCACCACACAATTCATAACTCATACTCATCATCTGATTCATCCCATCCATACAAGATCTCTCCATGTGCCATTTCCTCCTCCTCATCATCATCAATGTCCATGTATTTCAATCATTTTCTAGAACATGGCATATACACTGTGGTACCTGGTCACAATCAACCACGTCTGTAAGGAGGCATGTTACTTAAATTCACGCCTTTAAGTCTCTCGCGATGTTCATCATTCCATTTGGGAGCATAATGTTGCTGAAAGAATGTGTGTCACACATCACCAAAATTGTCCATGTGAGCCTTGCCATACAAAGCACAAACATATTTTCTCAGACCTTTGATGAGCTTATGCGAGACAATAGTGTTGTCACCCAAATGAGAGAATACTTCAGCATGTACATTATTATTTTCAAACATCTGAAGTGGTCGGCATTTTCCTTTATTCATGAATGCTGCTGTAACCTCAGATCCAGTGAATGCATGCAGTCCAGCGAGGGGATCAATCACATTTGGTTTTACATTAGAAGCAAGCTGCGATATGCTGATGTAGCATCTGGTATTCTTACCACTCAGTCCAACATCCATCCACACCTTTGGTTTGCTTGAAATACGAATATGAGACACCATCCTCTTATCAGCTTCTTCATGCTGGCAAGCGAGTGAACCGAGTCTTGTATGACAGTGCCACCTACAACAGTAAATGAGTAGCATGTGTTCTCTAATCCAATTAACACTTGAAGACCATCAAGAATGCTAGCATATGAGATATGACTCCATTCAATTGCAAGGTGTCGAAAAGGTTCTATTTTGAAGAAAGATATTTCAGTGATTGTTGCCAATCATGTGGCGGTTTCTGTTTATGCCCTGTGATTCTGAAGGACATTTCTGCAGCACCGGGTCTGTCCTATTCTGCCCCTTTTATTGATGGATACCTGTTATGTCACACATAAATTTAACATGGCTCAGCATATCACACAAAGTATGCAGGACATCTTTTGCAATCTAGCCATATGACTGAAATGGATTCTGGATGGTGTGCAGAAAGAACATGGTATCTACTATTGTGACGTTGCTATTGTCTGGACCATCACTTTCCACCATTCTCCCAAGCATATGTAAAAAAATTTCCTTGTCAGTCCTGTTCAAACTTCTAACTTGTAAAGCTGGTGAGTGAGGTACGAGTGTCAGAGGATATTTGAATACCCCCAAATAAATTTTCCCAATTGTACCAAGGTATATGAGTCGTCCAAACAGATCTCCAGTACCTTGTAATCAACCACTTTCTTCATGCTCTTTACATATGCCGATGCGAAATTCCTCACTTTCCGTCTGGGTATTGGTTTCTTGAAGCGTGGTGCATCTTGTAGACATGCAGAGCGGCATCCAAAGAGGTCTTCCTTGACTTGCTCTGCTACCTTCACACTTGTAAGAAAGTACAGATTATCATCTGATTTTTGGCTAAAGGAATTAATATTGTTCTCTATTCCTTCAATCATCGTGGGCATATCATCGTTATCGTTCTTTATTCGGTAAGGTTTTAGGGATTTGGAAATGTCTTCATGTGTCTTCATTTCAGAACTCACCACCAAATTACACTCATCAAAGATTGTGTGATCATCCAGCCGTTTCTAGCTGAGTCAGACTGTCCAAATGAGTTTATCCCAGTGGAATGAGAAGCTGCATCATCATTCACTGTTTGCTCAAATGTAATGTCGACTGGAGTTCTAAAGAAAGGTCGGCTGCTTCTTATGACAGAGAGGGTGCCATTCTGTAGGATTGTGTGCATGCCTGGGCATGCGTTTTCCATGTTGAGGCGATTCAAAAAGTATTTCACCATCCATCTGGCATAATTATGTGGGCATCCAGTAGAGAAAATCGCACATTTTAGCAAGGGTAAAGATGAAGAGGTCAACAGCATTTGTACCGGCTGAACTTCAGGAAAATATTGCTAAATTGTACATATATCATCCAGAACGGCTGGTGCTTCCATGGTCACCATTCATAGATTTGCTTGTGTATTCAGCATATGTTCCCATCAATCCTTTGCTAACAGTGATTAGCAAGGATGTGTACCATATGCAACTTGCTCATTAATGTCCAGGTTACAAAATATTTGCTATGCTCCACTGAGTCATATGAGCGAATATCACTGTGTTGCGATAATATAATTAAATTAGCACATGTTTTGCATGCTGGCTCACTGAATTATCCATCATTAGGACATGTTACATGTGGTACATTCTTCCTATCCACTATGTTAATTATTATGATTTCCAAGGATGAATACATTAAGTGAATCTGTTGCCTGGACTCAGTGAGGATATGCCGTGCACCTGATCGATCTATTATGTGGCCAATGACTTCAAAGTAGGCTAACTCTGTGTGGGAAGGCCCAAAACAGATAAAGACTTCGGACAAAGGATATTCGGCGGCTTGCATCTACATAGCTGGCTTAACTACAGCCAGGTCGTGGTGAACTACAGCATGTGTATCACCACATGCATTCGATACTAGCTGATTAATACACAGCCTCGGCTACAACATCAAGTATGGTTGGAGGCTATCTCAGATTGTCCATGTTAGGTATTTTATTGTGTTGGTCGAGGATCTTCTGTGATGAATGAATTCCATCCAGCCAATTTTTGGGGGTTCCCCTTGAACCATGCACATCATCCAAACCCTATCTCTGTATTTAACACTGTTTACATATAGTGCTCTCTGCACATCTTTCAGCTGATACTGGAATTCGGTTAGCTTGGCTTTCTTACCACATGGTTCAAGAAGTTTCTTCCAGAAGAAACCACCATTTTTAAAGCTTTGCCATCAATTGTGGAGGTTACAGACAGGGAAAGGTAGTCTGAATCGGATGGGTGGATAATAGTGGGCACAATATTTTGATAGCCGATGCCAACCGTATCATGTAGTGTACCGCCACCTGATAATGTATCTGTGTTTTCATTATTCCAGGCTACTCCAGTGCACGAGCCAGCAAGCATGGTTGATACCATTTGAGATATGTTTGTAGCAAGGTATGTTTCCAGGCTCTCTACTTTGTGGTAGTTGACACTGTAACAAAAGCAATTATTTCTACCACTTTCCTTGTACCAGTTAGACTCGTGAGACTTGTGCCCATGCACATATGTTTAGATCGCTTTGTTCGCCATATCGTTGTTACAACCACAATGTCATCTGATACAGATTTGACCAGACTTTCAAACATACCCAGTGTTGTAGATACACTGGATCCTGTATATAGTACTCTGAAAAGTCTAAAAGTAGAGAAGGCATTTCGTCCGATCTTGAAGTTACGGTTTCAGCTGTTATGGGCTGGTGCAACTCCTCATTATTCTACATATTAAGAAAAAGTGATCTGAGGTAGAAGGTTGTCTCTTTGACTGACATCTCATCAAATCTTGCTCTGCGTATTGCTCAAATCATTCATCTCGATATTCCTTGGAAATTCTCGCAGACAGATGACTGGCAGGATGCATACATTTACTCATGCTTGCCATTTATCGCCTGTGATGTGATGTGAGTAACTTAGCGTCTTGGTTTTCTATCAAGTTCATATTCATGTGTTCTTTGAGAGTATCAAACGTTGCTTTGTGAAATATTATTTTGCTTGAGTGTTCATGCGGTTTATATATGTTCTTTACCGCATTTGCTTTGCTGAGATAATCCCTCCGACAAGAATATAATCTTCCTTCTATATGAGGTTGATTCCAGATAGCCATACAAGCATAGCATGGTCGTCCGGTTCATTAGCAGCATCCTTGATGCTTTTTCAGCTAGATCCATCTCAAGGTTCCAAATGGGGGGGGGGGGGGTCCCCGTCTTTTCCCACAAGACTTTGATACGGCCAGACAAAAGAGGCGCCTCTTTGCAAATATGCCCGTATGGTTGCTTTGGGGAATAATCTGCAACATACGATCGTAAAACTGGTTTTACCAATGTGCCCAGACCATAATCTTGCGAACAGCTGTGAACTCTTTATAGCACTTTGTATGGTAACTGATTGTCTGGTAATAAATGGCAGGGAGACCTTTTGTACGATGCATGCCATATGTTGTCACATTGATTGATTCTGTCCCACGATTCATCATCGAATGGTTTGATTTTTTCAGCACATTTCTCACCAAGATATAAAATGCAAGTCCACTTGGATGATGTCATAACCTATTCAACCGGAAAACGAACAATTCACTAATCGGATTATTATCTAACTATTCCCTAGGCTACACAGTAGTACATAGCCTACACACTTATCTAATATGCATGCTGTTGTCTATTTGACACACCATTCGCTAACACACAGTGACATACATGTACAACACTTGCACACTGCAGACTACAATAATCTCGCCGGATTTATCATCTATAAATAGATGGAAAACATGGTATTTTAATATAACCACAGAAAGCCATCGCTAACAATATCATTCTACCTTCTGACTAATAGTCCCGAGCATCAGATGGTTTTATTGGACGTTTATTAACCAAGATGTCTGGTTCGTTTAATTTTTAACGTAAATCTGGACAAATTTAGTATCTATGTAAATGCCTAACAGCAATACAAACTGTCGACCCTTCACCCTGGATCTCATTCAAACATATAGATGTTGCCCAATGTTTATATCTGAATGATTCTAGTGCAATATAATATATAATAATTACCATTTATGATGACTATCTGCATTCTAATCAAAGAGATAAGTAGATACTACTCATTTTCAACAGTGTTGTTGAAAAAATTGGAGTATAGTTGGAAATAACCGTACCACCCATATTATGTCATGAATACCAGACATTCCAGCACGGGAAATGAATCAGGAGACCACACCCATTCATATGATTCCTTATTTGTATGTATCACTACTACTCGGCACATTTCCAGGCCCAAAGTTGGCAAAGCCAAAATCATCCAAATTACCATATAACGCAAAATTGCGATCTCGTATGTAGAGAGTACCTCACTTTAAGAGCAAATTGTGGAAAAACCTCCAAGTACATTTTTGTAAGAAATGGATTTCTGAATTCTACCGACAATTCTATCTTAGGAACCACCCTCAGACCTTTTGGTAAATAAAAGTCAAATAAAACCTGAGCTCTGGGATTAGATCTTATACAATCATGATTTGTCTGTCTGTTGTGTGTTTCTCTGTTTGCTATCTTCCTCTGACTGTCTGTATGTCAGTCAACAATTTGGGCACGTTTCGCCATTTGTTGATGGCTTAAAACCAAATTTGTCTAATATATTCCTTTAGGCACTATTTGGGTTTCAGATAGCAGAGCTATGGCCATTGCTATATTTTCAAAGTATTGAAACCTATGGGGGAAACCACGTTTGCGACACGTTTCGTCTATGAATATGAAGTGGCCACGCCTGTAAACAAGGACTATAACTCTAGTTCATTAAGGCGTTTTAAGTATTGAAATACACTAGTTTCGTCAATAGTTGATGGATTAAAATGAAATTTAGCAGTTATGTTCCTTCAGGCAAAATCTGTTTTACACTACGGATATAAAGAGCCATGACTTGATTATATTTTTAGACGAGTCATGATTTAATGTAAAATCTTTTTCAGTAACCGGTCACACCCACCCCGCCATTCCACCTCATGTAGGGCCTACTAATCTGCCGATTTCAATTCCAAAATCATATTCCACTGACAGATATTACGAATCGCTGAATATAGATGTGGGCCTATGTTTCAATACCAGTCATCTTGGATTAAATATGTTTCATTGGCGTATCTGAAATCTACAATTAAGATACTTCTAGATACATGTCTGCTCAGAAATAAGTTAACATGTTTACAAAACTAAAACAGAAACATGTTGGGTAGTACAATTTTAAACACGATGTAAGAAATGTTTTGTTGAATATTTTGGACATAACGGACGTTTCCAGTGTTAGCTATGCCCCGCCCATCTCTAGCTTAGCTCCACTCACATCTCCCTCGTGTTAGGATCGATCGATCTCTGAACTCCCTGACTATCAATTTGCTAAAAGCTATACAGGTAAGCTGTTATCTATTTTGAAACTAATTTGACTGGGCGCTATGGCAGCAACAGCGTCCAGTCAAATTAGTTTTAAAATATTCAACAGAATGTTTATTAAATGGTAAAGACATACAATTCGTACGTGTCGGACTATTAAGCGCTAAAGACGAAGCTATCGAGTCATTCATGAGGTCATGATTATGACGTCGTCCTACACGTCACGTAATTGGTTATGACGTTATATGACGTCATATGATGGATGGATAAACTTGGAAAGTTCCATTGGATTGTAATATGGCAGTGATGGCTTCCCGGATCAAATTAAGTCCAAAATATTCGATAGCACGTCTTATTTTGCTTCGGAAGCATTCTAAGTTATATCTGAGCTGTACTGTAAGATACACTCTCTTAAAGTCTCACTCCCTGGGTTGAGATGAAATTAATACCCCAATTTCTTCGAGATGACAGTACCAGTGCTATACCAAGAATGTACTGTGCAAATATTTAAGAAATCTGTAAGGGTTTTATACCTTATTTTTCAAAATATGCTACCTAGATGTGAAAGGTGTTTAGATTTTGATAGATGTGACAGCAGCGCCATCTGGTGCCTTTTATAGTCAAGGTGGGCCTTTAACAGTTGACGTTAGATTAGATCGTTATAATAAATATATCTCTGTCGACTGATTCAGTCGTTTAATAAGCCGGGAAAAAGCAATGTAAACAAAGTCCACAAAGCGAACACGATAACTGATAACAGTGAGCGTTCACTGATAATCTACATTAGTACCCTTTCAAGACATTTTCTTATATCTCTGCTGAGAGATAATTTCCATTGACTAGCGTTAGATTCAAGTGTTACATTATATTATATTCGCATTTAGATCAATGGGTACGATTAACACTTCAACTGCGGAAATGCCAAATGCAATTGTCTCAATTTAACGACAACTTATAACCTATACAGAAAAACTGTTGAATATTTCCAAACTAATTTAACTGGAATCTTCCAGTCAAATTAGTTTCGAAATGTGAAAAAATATCCCTTACATCACAAAGAATTTTGTCGTTTCGGACCAGTATTGGTTAAGGGTTTAATGCGAGTAACGGAAGACTAATGTGTAACAGCTGAATAGACAAAAGCTCTAAAGCTATTGGACAATGATAGGCACCGAATGGCATCGATAACGATTGCTTAGTAGGGCCTGTGCATAAAGGATTTTACATTGACATATTCCAAACATGGGTATGACCACCGAAAACAATTGTAAAGGCCAGCGTGACCCAACTACTTTTATAATTCTATGCTCGTCGTTCGTGTTCACGTGTACGCCTTATGTCAGGTTGGGGCGATAGCGCCACGTGTCTTTTCTCTCCCATAGTGTATCCCCATAGCCCCCGCGATGTTTTGTCCCAGCCAATACTTCAGCAACCCCACCCTACCCCCAGGTCCAAGTACGTTCCTACACCCCTGGTAGGTATATACTCATCAATAGAATTATTTAACCGCTCTATATGCAAATATAAAAAGATGCATGGGATAGCTGACATTCATTTTGACAACATCCACTGATAACGGCAGGTTACTGGGACGGTACTGGGTCAATACCGGGTCGTACTGGCCCGGTGTTAGACCAGTACCGGCCCAGTAAGCAGCGTTAGCTGAGTCATGACTCACGGTGTCTATAGCATCCATTGACTACACTATTCATGGAAACAAGTAGCGTAGTCGATAGGCTGGGTAAAGTATAGCTATCATCCGATCGCATACATTTCCTCGGTGGTTTTCAATGTAGGACATGAAATGAACCTGAGCATACACTAAGATAAAATGGGTAAAATTATATTTAACACCAGAAATGCAGGAAATGCCACAGGTGGTCTCTTAAAACATAATGTTGACTACGCTTAGAATGGACCGTTCATTTTTAGCCATGCCCCGCCCAGCACTAGCTAAGCTCCACCAACACCTCGCCGTGTTGGGATTGATCGATCCCCCAAATGCCCTAGCTATCAATTTCCTGAAAACTATACAGGGAAGCTGTTGAATATTTTGTAACTAATTTGGCTAGGTGCTGTTGCTGCCTAATGGCAGCAACAGCGCCCAATCAAATTAGTTTCAAAATATTCAACAGAACATCTATTAAATAGTAAAAGCAAACAATTTGTACAACAACGCATATACCGTCTTCAAATATGCGTTCGTGACGTTCTTATCGACGTCATTCATGACGTCATTCATTATGATATCATTGTACACATCACGCAGTTCATTATGACGTCATATGGTGGGTGGGTACTCTGGAACGGTGAATTGGATCAAGCCGGGTAAGCTATATATGCAGCTGATCGTCTGCGTCAACCAGTTAACTAGTGAATACTGGGTCAGGCGCAATTGCGATTTACTGAACTCACGTCATCGGCGGTTGCGACAACTAGCCCCATGGTGAGGGTATGTGCATGGGCCATCTAGTCCCTATATACTATATCTATGGCAACAAGAATCTGCGCTAAATCAGTGAACGGTTGAAAGAATTGGTCATCAAAATATCAGACGACCTGGTAAATGAGGTTACTTCCGTAATGACTGTCGTAAAATATTCAAAGCATCCAATGCATTAAAAATCGGCACATCACATCAACCACTATAGTTGTACACACATCTGGCGGACACTTCCCCAGCAGTGGCCAGGGAAAAGATGAGATAGTCACAAAATGGTTCAACGATCAGTTCACAGACACAGACGATATACTACTACCTACATTTGACGGCAAGTTACGACTTAATAGCAGAATGGACCTTTCCAGTTTATCCATCCATCCTATGCTGTCATAATCATCTACATGGCGTGTAGGACGACGTCATAATCAATTACAGCATGAATGACTCGATTTAGTTCGTTCTAAACGCTTAATAGTCCGACACGCTGTACGAATTGTATGGCTTTAATATAATATCAAAGACAGAGATGCCTAGAGCTAGGGATAACGTATCTGGATGATGTAGACGTCATCGATATAAACGATTGTCCACTTGATGAACTGCTTCCAATAGCTGTAAAAACATCTCAAATCAATCAACATCTTCATGAATGAAACCAAAACGAACTTCATACCTATGTATATCTACCCTACACAATAGTCATGGGGTATATGTAGTGATGTTGAATTTTTGAAAATTGTTGGCACCAAGTGTCTTTAGAATCAGAACAATCCCCTGGTCACAAAAAAATTGTTCTGGTGCAAATGTTATTTATCGACATTTTTAGAAGATGACTAAAATTATGATTTCCAATTCATCTTCAAAGCACATCATGTTGCATATCAAAATGACCGACATAGCAGTTTCTATGCACCTATCCATTTCAAAACGTGATATTTTCTCGATTGGTGATAATCGCCCCAGTAATGATTCAGCTTTATCGTATGGTAACCTATAGGAATAACGGTGTATCATTCCTGTTGAGAGTATCATGGATCCGATTATCCAGGATTTACAATTTATTTTTTACACGTACCTTAAGATATAGATATTGCTTTTTTCTTTATTCTAATCATATAATTTCTTCTTTTTTTCAACAGGTCCCAGAGCAAGATGAAATAGCTCTGCGCAATGGCGAATGTGAAACATATTGTGTTAGTTCAAAGACAAACTATGAACTTTGTATTAAGTGTCAGCTACCTGGAGGAAAATTGGTGTCAAACCCTGTTTCATATGACAAGTTTCTGTCACGTGTTCGTGAAAGAGCACAGTATGGTGGTTACCTATCCGAAGTAGACTTGGACAAATAACAGAATCAGAACTTAAACAACTTGGAGCAACATGGTATCGTGAGTGCTTTTAAGAAGCTGTACACCAAGGCAAGATTCAACGTGCAAAAAATCGGTATGAGAAAAGCATCACAAATAAAGACTCTTCTCGCGTCTTCAGTGGGCCGTCCTCAATCGTGCCAAGCTAAGATCATAAGAAAAAGCCATTTACAAGACCATCTAGCACTCCGTATGACAATAATTTGTATCGTTTCTGTGGTGTGAACAATGATAACGATGAGCTACACGATGTAGGGTCCTTAGAAGTTGGGAGAAAGATAAGGATATTGTTGACAATAGTTACAATCAAGAAAGGTTAGACTACAGCCTATATCCCCTAATGATGGTCGAGCCATAGATGTAAAATATCATCGGTACTGCTATGTGAAATATGTACATCGCTATACCAACAAGGATGCACGGTGAATGTTCTGATAAAGTACCAGTATTACAAAACAAAGAAGTAAAGAGGAAAATATAGGCCAGTATCCACAATGTAGAATTCTGTCGTCCCTATTCCAGAGAATGTGGACGAATTTGCTCCAAAAGAACGAAAGATAGAGTAATTCGTAAAGAAGAAGGCAGGCCATCATTATTAGAACACGACATGAAAAACACATCTGGATGTGGACCAATTCTTCAGAAGGATATCCTCAAAGCACGATAGAACAGCCGGCCATTTAACAGGTCACTCATACGTGATGATAGTGATGATTTAGCGCCGATATCTCTGAAAGCTTTCGTTAGATGGATCATTGAAGGCTCATCTACAACGTTACTCGTTGACGAGCGTTCCAAAATACTTCAGTATCTAACATAGCCCAAACAATAATGTATGAAGCCAAAACTCCAAGACAAATATCGTGTAAACCAAAATATGTGGAAACTGATTTCCAACATTCTAAAAATGATAACCAATATGTTCTAACCGTGAGGCTAAAGGTTCACACATACTATCTTGTTACTATCTAGTTAACTATCTTGATGCTATTGGGATGAGTGTGGACTCAAGGTGTAGTTCAGCATATGTGTCACTCTGGTGGTATCTTCATACCACCTGCTCTAGTCTTTTTGGCTGTGGACAATATTGACTTTTCAGAAGACACTCCCGATAGCAAAAACACTTTACATGGAATTGTCATGGTGACGTTTCTGCAGAAGCAAGATCAAGTGGTGCTTTCCACACCTATGCATCTACCAGATACGGGTTCTCTCCTGAATTACAAAGGCATTGAGGTGCATGACTGGTATCCATAGAAACCCCAAACCAACACATAATCCTAAGTATAAAGACTTCAAGATACAACATTACCAGATTGATTTTCAGAACTATCTTCATGATGGCATTACATGGCTAACTGCAAGATATCAGCACAGGTCAACATCAAAGGACTGTCAAAGCAAGGAAGGCTCAATTGAAAACATGCAAATTCAAGAAATCAACCCAACTGAACTTGCGAGCACATCTGATACCACATCACCTAGAAGTACAGATTCAGTTAGGGAAGAGCAAGAATTGATTAAATACCACACAGCAAGCACATTTTCATCCTTCAGCCCAGAGCTGTCTGCAAACAAATCATCAGTTAGTTCCCACAGGGGAAGCTTACCAATCTTTGATTGGTTCTTATAATATGACACTAACCGAAGTCCAGATGCTATCGCTCACACCAGCTCCAGCAAATGAATGGTCTACGTTTGTCAATGTTCTTCAACATGCTCAACAGATAAGTGGAGAGATTGTTGGACCCAACAAGAAAATCATCATCACATTGGACATGGACCTCTACATGAGAGCTGTAACGTTACAGTCGATCTTCGGATTGGGTGAATTCCATACTGTAACGTGTGCATTGATAGCGATTGGCAGTTCGACGACGCATAGATTGAATCTGGTATCTATGGATTGGCATCAGTTCGGCGACTACGAGATGGCAGGCATATAAACGTGCTCTCACTGCGCACATCATCACTCTCCAAGCATTGTTTGATCTGTTTCTTAGTGAATTTGAAGCATCAGAAGGCCATTATCGAATTCTATGGACATGTCCACTGTATCCATCCGTCATATGACGTCATAATCAACCAGATAACGTATAGAATGACATTACAATCAATGGCGTGATTATGACGTCATGAATAACGTAGATAAGTACGTCACGAACGCATAGTTGAAGAGGGACTATGCGTTGTTGTATGAATTGTATGTTTTTACTATTTAATAAACATCCTGTTGAATATTTTTAAACTAATTTGAGTGGGAGCCATAGGCAGCAACAGCACCCAGTCAAATTAGTTACAAAATATTCAACAGATTAACTGTATAGTTTTCAGGAAATTGATAGTTGCGGCATTCAGGGATCGATCAATCCCAACACGGCGAAGTGTGGGTGGAGCTTAGCTAGTGATGAGCGGGGCATAACTAAAACTGGAAAGGTTCTAGACTAGCGACACTAAATCTCGGCGAAGCATGCAGCGTAGGTGATGTACATAAAGCAAAAGATGCCTCCACGTGTATCGTACATCTAACACATATGACAAGTGAAGCATTATACAATTTCAGTGCAAAGCATAAGGATAATTTCCCAACATCTACAGTGATGAGAAAAGTGTATGCGAATTGTGCTCGTTCTAGTTCAGTTTGTAAAGGCAACGAGTGAAGGGAATTGGCTTCTTCATCTGACACCTCTTGACCAATTATGTCAAATATTTTGAAATTAATCTCTCTGGAAGCTTTCAACAAGCCTTCCAGTCATATTAGTTTTAAAATATTAAACAGCTTTACTATACGGTTGTCAGGAAATTGAAATACGGGGAATGCATCGCTGAAATGGTTAAACTGCTTCCAGACCTTACCAAAAGGCCACCCCTGTCCCCACCCCACCAAGCAACCACACAAACCCTGCCAAGTCCAAACACGGGCAAACTGACAACTACTTTAATTGGTGTTAACTACACGATTACTGCACCGCTTGCCCACATTAGTTTCAACGTGGGCCTATACGTTTGAACATTGTGGTTGTTCAGTGGCCGTCTGTGAATGCATGTACCATATTGGTAAATTTTTGATAAAAATATGTAAATTTGCGTCTGTTCAATTTCTTTTCCAATTACCAAAAGAGAATTTACTCACTTTTGTCGGTGATATATTAATTAATGACTTCTCACCATGAAAGCTACAGATTTGCTAAGTAATGAAAAATTTCCAGTATGAAATATATACGTATCTATAGTCTTCCAAAAGATGACATTCTTTCGTAACCAGGTGTGATATTAAATCAGTGCTTCAGAATTCATACACGGAATTCGTAATTTTAAGATATGTAAACATGAAGCTTAAAATCGTACAATCATTTAGGCATAACTCACTTGATCTTCATTAATAAAATAGCTAACGTAACATGTTTCCAAAACAAATTAGAAACGTAGAAAATGGCCTAGCTCGGGATATCAGCAAATATATTCAATTCCATTAAATTGTACCTAAATTGGGAACGTTTATCCAAATTGGGAAAATTTCGCACGATTTTCCCCCTCTGAAAAAATCCTAGAATCGCCACTGGGTATATGTAATACTGTGGCCCAGAACACGTACATGCATTTGTAATAGTGACTGACAATGTCAACCAGCTTCAAACAATTGAATGTTGTAAATTACTTTGGCTGGAAGCTGATGCTGCATGTCATAAACAGTCAAATATTTGTTGACCAACCTATTTTATGGTATTTGTATACGGGCCTGGCATTGGCCCCGTGATAACGCAGCTTACTGGGCCGATGCTGGGCTGATACCGCGCTGACGCTGAAAGTAAGCCGCGTTATCTGGACCAGTACCGGTTCAGTGACCTACCTGCCTTGTCAGCAATAGGGTGCCTATGTATGACTGGTGGACCATATAGCATCTAGTCCGCGTTCTCTGTCTCCAGCCTATATGGCGATTCTGATATGCCGTGTGAGACTCACCCGGCATATAGGAATCGGCATATGGTGAAGTCAGAGAACTCGGGAGTCTCGGACCATGTCGCGTCTTGTCGACATTGCGAGTAAATGCATAAACACGTGAAGGCAATCACCCAGGTCAAGTTCGACTGCTGGCAATAGTCAGTTTGCTGGTTTACTGAACATGCGCAGTTGCGATGCCCAGTCGGACGCTAAATAGTTAACTAAAGTTCGTTGGTTATCGGTTCCCCATTGTATTACTATTGCCATGGAGGATAAATATAGTCTATATATTTATCCTCCATGCTATTACAGAAAATTTGGAGCCGGGTACCAATCTCCATTAACCCTTTCTGTCGTCTGTTTTGATGGCCTACGAAAATGGGTTATTTTTGTCCGCTAAGACGTAAAAAACCCCGTTCATATGACATAAAGTGGGAAGGAATGGGGGGGGGGGGCTTGGGAACATTGACATACAATCGGAAAGCATACTTTCATCAAGCCTAAATTATTTAGTGAAATATTTACACTTTTATATGCATTTATTCGTGGCAAGCGATCGGTGTCCGCCATTTTGAAACTTACGCAAATATCGCACTAACCATCTGAACCGAGCTCGGGTGCTCGGTTGACTATAGTTGACTAGCTAGTTAACTATTTGAAGCTAACTATGGTTAGGAGTCGAACTTGACTATAGAGAGTTGACATAGTGACAGCACGCACTCACGCACAAACATAGTACCGGCACTACCCGCTATAGTGCATTTAATATTTAGTTCGTCTTAACTTCCACAGAAGTAGCCGTCAATTACCCTATAGGCAGGATATGCTCTAGCCGCCATTAACCTTTGTTTATGATGTACTTCAGATGATTTAGATGCGTGAGTTATTCCCCCTTAGGGTGAGTGGGTGTTTTTTGTCATTCAAGATATATAATATATATTCAGATACGGTCCACCGTCCTCTATATCACTCACGCGCAATAAGATGTATATTCCCTTTTATAATTCGTACTGATATACGCGGGAGCCAGATTACAACCGATTGGTGATATTATTTGCTTTCCTAAATTATAATACTACATACACCGTTGTACAGGAAAAGTGATTAGGAATCTACCGTTCGGTTAACTAAATATAATGGAGGAATCCAGTTTTAGCTATGCGTCGCCCATCTTTAGCTAAGATCCATCCACACTTCGTCCGTGTTGGGATCTATCGATGCCCGAACTCCCTGATTATCAATTTCCAGAAAACTATACAGGTAAGATGTTGAATATTTCGAAACTAATTTGACTGGGTGCTGTTGTTGCTGCCATCAACAGCGCCCAGTTAAATTAGTCTCAAAGTATTCAATAGCATGCTTATTAAATAGTAAAGACATACAATTCGTACAACAACGCCTAGTAAGTCATCAATTAAGCGTTCGTGACGAACTTAACTACGCCATTCATGACATAATTGATCATGATGTCAGCCTACACGTCACGTAGATGATTATGATGTCATATGATTGATGGATAAACTGAAATCCTCTACTGTCAACTGTTTTTGCTAATACACCACAAACTTCAGTCCGAAATGATCGATGTCTTGTACCGGCAAATACTAGCCTATAGTCCGTAAGTCGAATGTGTCCCCAGCCACCTCCCGCACCATCCACTCACTCGCACGTGCACACGCACGTGCACACGCACACGTAGCTATTTGTGTTTACCTGGAATAGAATATCTCCCGGGAACTTGAGAAACAGTAGTTGTCTAGTGCTTAGAGGTGGCTCGAGCTGTCTGAGACCGGCACCCAATCCCATGCCAATCAGCATGCTAGCGAACATTAGAATAGCAAGAAGGTTCGGCTTCAGACATTTCATCAATCTATTCCTAGACGTGCAACATTTACAGCACGCGGCACAACGTTCAAAGAGGCCCATGGTGGCACTGGTCGCGTGCAGATAGAATAGTCAATGCTGTCTATAAAAATGGGCAACACTATATTCTCTTAGTACCGGTACCGCGTTCAGATAGAATAGCCAATGGTGTCTTTGAATATGGTCAACACTATCTTGTCTTAGTACCGATACCGCAGTTTCTGACCGAATACAAGACCACACACGAAATAGTCTTTTTCAACAATCCAATAAAAATTTATTTATTTAAAACCCAATCCAGGTGATATCCAATTGTACGTCCCTGTCAGTCAATCTCTCTTTTCGGATAATCCATCTAACCGTAAAATCACACGATCTTCAAATCGAGCATTTGATTTATTTTGCAGGTATAGGTCTTCCTCCTAATAAAATAAACTCTATGTGACAAGATAGTTACTATACGTGTATATGCATGTATGCTTTAGCCCGCATTGTTATGTGAAAAAACACCATCGCCAATATGTATGCCTAACTACTACTAGTACCTTTCTATAACGACCAAGCGAGTGAAAATAAGTGATCACAATTAAGAATTAGTAAGTCGTTTGCTGTAATTAGCTTCTGGGGCCACTAGTCGGTGGTTTTTTAAGACATGCGGCCGTAAGACTACCCGATTTAAAGGACCGCCATCTTGTAGCCCTAAAAGCAGGTGTCCATTATAGACATGTATATGTACGTCCCTGTCAGACTATGCGTCTGCACGCGTCTATGAAAAGAGCTTAAACAGGGAGTCGGTCCAATCAAACAAATTCGCTAACTTGCCATTTATATAATATCTGAAGAAACTTATGCTAATAGGGCCTAAAGCTTATTCGCCCAGGCTAGCGCGTTCTCCCAAATGGCACGCAGCAGTATTAATTTACTAAACAATTTTGCGTTTAAAGACTCCTATCACTATATAAAATAACTTTTTTCAAACATTTAGACGTATAATCATTTTTTCTAACCTTTCAGGCTTTCAAATGTTTTATAATATCACCGTTAGGAAGCTCAGCAGCGTCCTTGTTAAGCCATTATTAGTCAGGAAGTGAACATGTAAAAGTTGTTAATGCGCCGCTCCACGTCAATACAAGCACCTTTTATGCATGTAGTCTAAGGAGAGTTCTTTCTTTACCAAACACAAATTTATTCTTTAAAAACAGCTTAATACGAGATAAGTATATGTAATACTGTGCTGAAATCGGTACGCAAATATAGTTATTACCTAACTGATCGAGCATACACCGACCATATCTCTAGCACAACAAACACGAAATCTGTTCAAGCGTTGTTGTTATATCGCTATCGCTGGTGTTGAACTTTCCCGTTCGCGTTGATCCAGATGTGAATGTTGACTTGAGCGATCCAACGGCGTTTTACTAGCGCGACTACAGAGCACACCGCTGCCTCATTTGAGCGCCTCGTGTGGCTCTATGTATACAAGAATAACGTTATACTTATCGATTTACCGCAACCACCTCCCGTAAGCTTTATCATTGTATAGAAGTAGTGAAGAATATTGTTACCTGGACATACAGCTATAGTACAGTCACGCCTATAATCGACACCTTATACATTGACCATAAGTGGTCAGCATTTTAAGTCACAATCTGTTTCAGCGACCATTGGCCACTATTTAAAACAGATGGTTGTTTAAAATGTTGGATACGATAAATAACAAGATGGAATCCCGGACAAAATCCCACCGGACATAATCCGACGCGGACATAATCCCACCGGACATAATGTCAACCGGACAAAATCCCACCGGACAAAATCCCACCTGGACAAAATTCCACCGGACATAAGCCCACCCGGACAAAATCCCACCGGATAAATCTCACGCGTACGCA
>CM067369.1:186390241-186425241 GCA_034401795.1 Chaetoderma sp. LZ-2023a | reverse complement strand
TGTAATCCCAGTATCTCATCTTTAAAGTTATGATATACCTAAGCATTTGAATATTTTGAACCAATTTGACTGGAAGCTGGTGCTGCACTAGCCAGCATCAGCTTTCAGTCAAAGTAGTTTCAAAACATTCAGCAGCATCTGGATACATACATAACTAATTTATTATATTTGGCAGCGGCGATGGGGGACGGCGTCGGCTTCGTCGTTGGCGTTGGCGTCCGCGGCGGAGGCAGCAACAGCAGCAGTTATTCCATCCTGGACACACACGACAGTAATTCAGCCCTGGATCCCAAATCGGCATAATCTTTCTCTGGTTAAAACATGTAGTTATCTATCTAGCTAGAGACATAGGTGGCGCTGCAATTTTGTCTAGCGCGCAACATTCGCTCAGCCGCCATGAAGATGGCAAAAGGATAGATGCTCGCTATTATCTTAAATGCAAAAATGACATGCTTGTTTCATTCACTGCGTAGAATTTTTACGAACAGGTATGAAAAGGGAACTGGAAATAACATTGCACCGGTATGACGCATTCTCTTTTATGATAGGGATCGATTGTAGCTAAGTAAACATACACATACCAGTTTTCGTATGACAGATATTGCATGTTTTCCACTTGCAGCCTATCCTTATTCTTTCCTTACAATTATGATGAGCAATTGGCCAACAGCAGTAGTGATCAATAGATTCTTCAAACCGTACTTATTATGTTATCTATTTTGTTTACTGACAGCAGTGTAATTAAAGCCTTTGTTTGACAGATTTGACTAGGGAAAATGTAATATTGTCAGATGATGGCCATTTGCAGACCAAGAGAAGACAATTTTTGACAAATTTCGTATTAATATCGTAGGAGAATTCACTATCGCTACACACTCATTCACTGTCTGGTTCTCTCTCTATCTAATCTCACATGTCTTGTGGCGCGTGCATTACATCTACAAGACGCTTGATAGTCGCAGCTCGTCCCTCGCCAGGGACATTAGCTGTGGTGGTTCAACTCCACTGGGTGCCAGAAACAATGCGTGTTACAGAAGACTCTCTCCCTCCCTCCCCTCCCCCCCCCCCCCTCCCTATCCCCCCTCCCTCTCTCTCTCTCTCTCTCTCTCTCTCTCT
The DNA here is from genome assembly GCA_034401795.1 of Chaetoderma sp. LZ-2023a. NCBI lineage: Eukaryota > Metazoa > Mollusca > Caudofoveata > Chaetodermatida > Chaetodermatidae > Chaetoderma > Chaetoderma sp. LZ-2023a. Next base: position 186,424,125 of record CM067369.1, on the reverse strand, counting down.
CTCTCTCTCTCTCTCGCTCTCTCTCTCTCTCTTTCTCCAATGGTTTGTAATATACTTCAAAGTATGAACAATTTAAATATTGTCAGGTGTGATACTCACTTGCAAATTATTAAATAATGTTCAAAATATAGACAATCTTGGCTGCTAATGCTGACATTTTTCTGCAGAATTTTACCGTTTTTTAAATGGACACTGATAAAGTCTGTCTGGATATAGGTAAATTAGGTATTGTAGCACGGACCGACCGGACGGGTACTGACCGTCCCAGCAAAGCTGGGTACGGAACGGCCATTCCGGATTCGCTCCAAGAACGCCCCCTGGGTAGGATAGTACGCGTACACACGCCCTATGAGAGAGGTTTCTCGTCAAAAATCGGCTAAGTCCGATAAAAACGTGTGGTGCACATGGGCACGCGTCAGAGCTTCCCTGACAACACGTCTCGGAATTGGAAGTGAGTGCATACCTATAGTGTACCGAGTAGGTACTCGTAAATGTTTATAAGTTATCCGTTCTCGTTGTTCTTGGTACCGATTAGGGCCAGAATTAAACGAGCTTTCCAAAACCGTAAACCATTTTAAAATCAGCACAGAAATGGCTGAGTTATCGTCGAAGCTCCCGCTAGAGTATACTTAGAATATTGCTATAACGTCGAACTCGCGTATATATATATTAAACTAAATACAGAGTGATGTGTACACGTGGTCGATACGTCACTAGCGTATCAACATGCTGGTTGGCTGGTGCTCGGCCGCTGATTGGTTGAGGCGTCCAGCTCTGACGTCACAGCGAGTATAAAAGGGGTGAAAAATCGAGGATCAGGAGCATCGCCGGTGTGGAGACGGACCTGCCGAGAACTGACTGGAGGTGCGGACTAGACGAGTGGCCCGGAACACCGACGGAAGATACAGCACATCACCGCGGTTCCTTGCGGCTTTCAGCTCACCCACACGTAAAAGCAGTTCTCGGACTTTCTGCGTTACGCAATTTTGGATGCACTCGGACGGCCATTCGGGAGCAAAATAATTAATTAAAGTAATGGTTCCTGCATTCGAACTTTTCTAAAGGAAACACCTGCGGAAAGGGCCATTGCGGCCCAGGGATTTGCCAACCATGCTGAAAAGTGGACACTAAATTCCGCACTGCATGTCGTGTGTGCTTTAATTAACTTTTGGACCACAGTCTGGTGGACTTTGCTAGGTGCGCCGCAAGAGCTATGCGACACATCCCGCACCGTGTGCCAAGTTATGTATCTGCTTAACTTTATATACCGCCCTCTCTGTTAATGGGCAACCTTTAACTTTACTACTTCTGTCGCCGGACGGAGAACTTTCTCACTCCTGCATAAATTATGATTTAGTTACAGAGATTATCTAATAGATGTCACTTCGCTGCTCTGCTTCACTGTCCTGAGTATGCACCATATCTACCCTGCCTGGAGGAGTCAGCTTGCCGAGCCAACCTGCAGAGACCAGCTGTAGAAATCGCCTGAGGAAACCTCTCCAGCTCCAGAGAACGTGTCAACTCGCGCTTTGAATATGTTAGCGCCTCAATTTCAGTCACATAGTAGCCTGTTCCGTATCGATGACTAGTAGGTACTCAAGTAACTATACTATTGTACATCTAATTATTATTTCCGTATATAGCACTGATGACTAATAGGTGCCTTCCCGGTCTTAGGACCGCAATTTATATTTTCTTTATTACTGTTCATATTATCCTTATTTACTGCAGGTGCTTTAACTAACCTGATACGTACTACCTCATTATTCGTATATAAATTGTCATTGTTCATTGCATTGGTTAGTTGTATATGGCAGATAGCCACCCAGTTGATATGTTTTGTTTAATTATAGAAAACTTAGACCGCAGTACGCTAGGAAATACAAAACAGCAAGATTTATATCCACATCACTTATTCCCACCGTCATCAATTTTACACTGAGGTCGCTTACCGTGCTCTAACTGTTTAAGCCTGGCATGTTACCGACTAAACCTTACTATTTAGCTCGATAGGATAGGTTAAAGTGGTTAGGGACAATCTCTTCATTAGGAGACATATAGTGTACTCCTCTTTTCCGGTTGTTCTGATAATGTAGCCCCGCACTCTGGCAAGGTTGTGTAAAATTGGCCAAATACCTATAGGGCCTCGTGTATATCAAGTTATTGTCTCTTTCCACGATCCACCAACTGTATGGCTTTATAATTGTTTGGACGTCCCATCAGCACGTTGATCTGATCCGACCCTGGGAAGCTATCGGAAGTTTCTGAGCGGTGATGGTTAAAGTGCTGATTTACATACATCTGCCCCGTATCCTCGGATACTTGTTAGCTAGATAACCCCACCAACAAAGGAAAGCACTGCGAAAACATATAGTTATAAATGCGAGTTTGATAAGTTTATTTACCAGCCTGCAGTGCATATCTGGGCACATTGGAACTTAATCCTAACGACAGGTCAAACGTTAGAGCTGTAGGAAGCGGTGATGGATGAGATGTGCATCTCCATCCAACTCGTCAGGGTGTCTGAGAAGGACCTTGAAATCCGCCACACTCTCACGGGAAGGACGCTCGCAATGGATATTCGCCTCTCTATCCCCGCCTTAAACGATATATCAGTGATCAAACTTGCTTATGTGAAATGTGGCCATTGTCCAGGTGATGTTTTATGTGGTATGAGCAAGGTAGCCAGATTTTCATTAAATTCGGATGAGTTGCGATGTACTATATACGCATGCTGTCGATGGAGGTAGATGCTCTTTCAAAGCAACCTATGGGAAGCTAGGCGTCTGCGCCCATTGGACAGCTGTATCTAATGATAGGTAGGAATCCCTGCCACTTGCGACCAAAGCTAGTTTTCGTTTCTAACACTTAATTGGTAGGTTAGACTGTAGCAGAATGCCCGCATAAACAAAGCGGCATCTACCAATACAGCATCTTGGAACTACATAAGACGGTGATGTGGGAATTCTTCCGAAATCGCTTGTTCCGCCTTCATGTAAACCAGTACGCTTCACATTAATTATGGCTTCACTAGGATTTTTCAGCACTTTTCTGATGAACAAAAGAGTGGCCAACTCTTTTCCTCTGCTTCAGTGTCGAAGGCATTTTCCTGTGATGGAGGCCTGCGCGAGGCACATGCCTCTTGCAACAGCGATAATTCCTGTGATGGACGCCCGCGTGAGGCACTTTCCTCCCGCACCATCATGAAATATTCGGTTACGGAGGCCTGCGCGAGGCACTTTCCTCTTGCAGCAACATTGTTCTTTCTGTGTATGTTAGGGGTATATTAACTTTTATTAAGTTACTCAGTGATGTCTCATGCGGATGCTTCTCTAGCGTGGATACCTCTGTGGATTCAAGGATCTATGTGGTACCTCCAGCGACACCACATAGAAAGGACACCAGCTAGCTCTATATTGTGTATTATTGTGCTCATTTTACTGTCAAATGATTCACCTTGTTTGTATAGTACTTATTTATATTTCTAGTATATTATTCTAATTGTTCCATTCTCTAAATTAGTATGGATAGACACACACGGTGACACAAATAGTTGGGACGACACCATGTGGTTTATCTCAGCGGCAATGGCTGCACGGCCCCACCGGAACATGAGTGTTCCACCGACTCTAGAAGTCAGTTTTTGTACACCACGGAGAGACATCATACAGGATCCGCAACCCCGAGATCCACAGCTAAGCAGCCATCCCAGTCATCGCGCACTTGCAGTGCGATGGGCGGATATCTAACAGTGGACCAGCACATAACCCCGCGAGCTATATGTGGTGCCAGATGTGGCGCTCGAACGAGAAGCAAACCCATGCCTACACTCACCAGCTGCGAATTTCAGTTTCCTCCATCCGACAGTCAGTATTCCCTTGATTTAGAGGTAGCATCATATGATGGACGTACCGCTTGCATGATCACCGACAATGTCACAAATTTGAACGGTGCGGAATGACCAACACCGCCTCAACATGAGTTCTCACCAATCAGCGAGGGGACATTCCATGATGCCTCACAGGTGGGAACTCAATACATCACCTTAACGGATCTCTGCGATAGGCTACCACCATCTACGGCGGATCGCAGACGACCACATCAAAGACCCCTACAGTGGTAACTACTGCCTTCACGACCATTATGTTCACCCACGTTATCAATGGGTGATCAGTGGCCGGATACTCATATACCATATCCCATATCACCTCATTTTCACTCATCATCTCCTTATTATTCACCAGGACAATGCTACAAACCAGAGGATACGGCTACACAATTCCAGCAATACATCAGACAATGTACACACCACTGCCTTCATATGAAGAATAAGTCTCACAGCATCAGGAGCATCCGCATCATGTACACAACACGCCTCCACCAGTCTATAGACCTACACCTGTCTATGGACCCGCATCAGGGTGGTATTCAGCAGAACCAACGTACCGTGCAGCACATCATCACAGAGAATCGCCTTCACAAATGCGTCAGCATCGTCAGAGACATCGACGAGCAACACCACCACGACCACGACCAACTACACGCTGACCCACATCCGCATTCTCATCAGTTTCGCCAGCACCCCTACCAGGTTTTGCGCCAATTACCTCTCCACGAGGATATGGCCAGATCATTCACCGCCCCCCCCCCCCCCCGAATTTAATGGGGAGACTGATTGAGCTAATTACAAAGTTCAATTCGTAATCATAAGTAGGACAAACCGGTGGAGTAATCAACAGATGGGAGAGTATTTAGCCACAAAGTTGTCCGGAAAAGCCTTACAAGTTCTGGCAGACTTAGGCCCAGACTACACACCATCTTACTCCGAACTAGAGAATGCATTGTCGGAAAGATTCGGCGATACCACCTTTGGAGAAACAAGTCAGCTTCAACTGAAGAATCTATGTCAATGCTCGGAGGAAACATTGCCGGAATTAGCGAGTCACATCCATCATCTTGTTACCCACGCATACCCCAGCACAAATATCGAAGGCGTAACACATCTACATCTCGACACTTTCATAGATGCGTTGAGCGGAGAGCCCACCCTCAAAGAAAAACTGTTTCTCATGGAGCACGGCAGCCTTCAACAACTTATGGCCACTGCAGTTCATATTGAGAACTTCTTAGAGCGGGAGAAAAATAATCGCTGCCAACTGCATCCAATTAATGAAATAAATGATGTTAATATCGCAACTACCACCGAATCAACTACTAGATCCACAAGCCCCACCAACAATGAACAACACACACAATCTGAAATCCCTGGTCAAAATCACGCATCTGGAGGGAGAGGGCGTGGCAAATCCCATCGAAGAGGCCACAACAACGCCCAAGGACGCGGGAACAAGCACAACAATAACATTATACAAAACATGCATGAAAGGTTAGAAGAGATAACTAAACATATCTCAGCACTCACCACTCTCGTGACAACACTCAGCACCTCCATCGCAACACAATCCAACACTAGACCGCAATCAACCACAGCATCAGCACTGCCACTAAGCACATGCTTTGGATGTGGTCAGCCAGGCCATTGGAGGGAACGATGTCCAAACCGACCTCCATCTACAACCCCAACCACAGATCAACAAACCCTGCCGCCAGAGAATCCATCAAACTAGCACGGGCAACGATTACAGAGTCACTTCGGTGCCCATCCCTCAACTTGGCTCAGCTGTGGCCTCTGAACAACTACGTCAGGCGGCCAGACCTACTCATCAACATATTCCTACAACATCATACCTTCACCCGCATCTGGCTTCTTCTATAACGGTGCCTACGATGCACACTGCATCCACAGCACTGCCATCTTCACCCTGTGGAAAGGTGAACTGACACGCATCTACACAACCTTCTTTCCTATGTAAAACGGCAGTGGTAGGTTGTAGCACCTCCGCTGAAACAACGTTTTTGCAAGCACCACGTCCCACCGCCAAGGCACTTAACACCTGGTGTCCTTTGGTGGTTTGCAACTCACAGCCTCTTACAGCCACATCACCAACATGCACCATCAGCAGTGCTTCAGAGGAAAGCACTCATTCAACATCATGGATCTGCAGGAAGAAACATCTGACAAAGAAAAGGAACGTCCGACAATGCCATTGCTTCTTCTGCACCTCAACTAAATATTCCATGGCGCGGTGTAAAAAGTGGCTCGCACAGGTAGCCCAGTGAACGTGAGAATCCTATCAGCACTGCAGTATACACCAACATAGCTTACACAGAATCAGCAACAACGCCACCACCATTGCTACCCCGACCCCGTCGTCGCCCAAGCAATCGCAGCAGCAGTGACGATGGGCCAGCCCTTTCTATACTCAGCCACCAACTGCACTCACTGAACCTATCCAGAAACAAGCCGACTATATACAGAATGATACCGCACCACCATCACTGCCTCAAATGGTATCATTGGAGACTCTTCCACAGGCTCACCGTAAAGTAAATGTGCCTGTCTGTTTAGAATTTCCACCAGTGGCACTGTGGACACTGGAGCTTCCATCACCCTCTTTAACAAGTGCTTATATGAGAGCATCCCACCTCATAATAAGCCACCCCTTAGGCCTACAAACATCTTTTTACAAACAGCTACGAGAGCAGATGTACCCGGGGCTGGTGTAGTAAGCCTCGTAATACAGATAGAGGCGATGCAATTCATACAGCAAGTTGTTATCGCCTCCATCCAAAACGATGCCCTGCTTGGTTCTGATTTCCTCAGTGTCAGCAAAGCCATCATACATTGTAAACAACAGGAACTAGATATACATGGCCAATGGATACCCCTTGGACCGGAGTCATCATTATATGATATGTGTGTGGTGATATTAGCGACCACTGCCACAGTTGAGCCGGGACAGGAAAGGATCTTGTGGACCACTGCGCCACAATTAGGAAACAACACTCACACCACCATGCTGGAACCAGACCCTGAATACATGCTCGCCTCACAATGCACCAGTCCCCACATCATCGAAGACACCACCAACAAAAATCACATACCCTTCCGGGTATTCAATGGCACTGCGGACCCAATAACAGTTGAACCAGGAGTCCGTTGTGGCCATTTGGTGGATGTGATATCACTGGAAACAGCCCCCATGGCGAACACAACAACAACAACAACGTCTGATGATTTGCCCGAACACTTACATGACCTATATTTGTGTGCCACAGTTGGATTGATGCAATCCCAAAAATTATAAATAAGGAAATTGCTTCACAAATATCGCAATCGTTTCTCATCAGGAGACATGGACCTCAGAGAATCTCATCTAGTACGACACTCCATCGACACCAGAAATAACTGACCCATACGTCAACCCGTTAGACGTTTCCTGATTCATAAGGAAGCGAAGGCACACCAACAGGTGGAGGACATGTTGTGGACCAGAATAATTGAGCCATCAGCATCCCCCTAGGCCAGTCCCACAGTACTAACAGGCAAAAAGGATGGATCTTTGTGGCTTTGTATAGGCTACCGCCGCCTTAATGATCTTAGCATCAACGACACTAATCCCTTACCACGAACTGATCAGGACTTAGATTCCTTATCCGGAGCCAGGTATTTTGTACCCTTGATTTAGCTAGTGGATATTGGCAGGTAGCCATGGATGAGGCTGACATGGAGACGACCGCATTCGTATGCCGAGATGATCTCTTCCAGTTCCGCAAGATGCCCTATAGCTTGTGCAATACTCCTGGAACTTTTGAGCATCTCATTGAGCAGGTATTAACTACCCTGCAATGGGAAATCTGTCTGTGTTACATTGACGACGTAATCGTCTTTGGTCCAACGTATGAGCAAACTCTTTCCAATTTAGACACCATGCTTTCAAGATTCCACATGGCTAACTTGAAGCTCAAACCCAAGAAATGTCATCTCTTCAGACAGAGCATCGAGTTCCTGGGACACGTCGTATCCGGTGATGGAGTGGCCACCCAACCATCAAAAACAAAAGCTGTGATGGAGTGGCAGACCCCTGAGAGTGTCATGGAAACTAGAAGCTTCCTTGGTCTCTGTCAATACTATCATCGATATATCCATCATTTCAGTGAGATTGCATCACCTCTCTTCAAGATCACCAAAAAGGATAGACCCTTCGAGTGGATGAGTGAGTGTGAAGGTTCCTTCAGGGCATTGAAGAAACTCTTGACGACCGTTCCTATTCTCGCTCATCCTAACCCTGACCTCGAGTTCATCCTGGACACTGATGCATCAGCTTACGCTATTGGCGCAGTTCTATCTCAGGTCACAGAGGATGGAATGGAGCAGGTATTGGGTTATGGTTCACGTACTGTACATAAAACAGAGAAACACTACGCGACCACCAAGCGGGAATTACTGCTGCGGTCTACTTTGTCAAGTATTATAAACACTCTGTACAGCCGCCCATTTACTCTCCGTACAGATCATGCTTCGCTACGCTGGCTCCGCAACTTTAAAAATCTGGAGGGCCGGGTAGCGAGGTGGCAGGAATCCCTGCAGGCTTTTAACTTCAATGTGGTTCATAGACCCGGAAAACTGCATGGAAATGCTGATGCTTTGAGCAGAATCGGGCTTGAGAATGAACCCGACGTAGCCACCACCATGACACATACAACACAGCCATCTCCGGTGTTCCCGGAATTGCGGTGCGCAGAGTGGAACATGGAGAAAGTCGCTCACGACCAAGCAACAGATGCACAGACATGAAATATATATGCATGGATCCAGGAGGGGATACACCCTCCCAGGAATCTGTTACACCGTTATCCGCAGCAGCCAAGTACTACTACCAGTGGTTCGAGGAATGTCACATACAACAAGGCATTCTCTACATTAATAACCACCTGGTGATTCCGCAATGTTATCGTGAAACAATATTACAACAATTACACGATAATGCCGGACATCTAGCTGTTGAGCAGACATTAAAACATAGATTCCACTAGATCAGAATTCGCGATAGTGTAAAGGCATGGGTCGCCAAATGTGTCCCATATCAATGACGCACTGTTGGTCAGCACCATTCCGCACCATTACAAGTAAAAATTGTTGGTGCACCATGGGAGCGAGTGGCTATTGATGCGCTCGGACCCTTGAATACGACGGATCATGGCAACAAATACATCCTCGTATTACACGATTATTTTATGAAGTGGGTATTCACTCTGCCGGACCATCCACAATAGTGGCAGTCTTGGCAAGCAATGTGTTCTGCTGGTTTGGAATGCCCTATGAGCTGCACTCCAATCAAGGAAGTAATTTTGAGAGGCCGGCTGATCTCCGAGCTCTGCAAATTGTTCCATATCGTTAAAATGAGAACTACACCATATCATCCCCGCAGTGACAGTATGGACGAAAGATTCAACCATACACTAGCGGAGATGTTGACGAAGGAAACACGCCTTGATTGCCGAGATTGGAATCTATGACTCCCATATGTGCTCATGGCATACCACACTTCAGTGCATTCCAGTTTATACCACTGTGCGGTTAATGTTAGGCTGTGAATTAGACTTGCCACTGGATCTGGCCATGCGCAATATTCCGGGGGAGAAAAATTCACCATCTCTCTATGTAGAGCTCATGCGGCAGTAGATATAACAGACCCATGAGCTAATGTGAGCAACTTTATCCACTGCACACCGACGTCAGAAAACATGGCATGACCGGAGAGTGCATGGAGATCCATATGAAGCAGGACGAATGGTTTGGGTACATAATTTGCGATGATCTGCAAACGTGCCAATAAACTGAGTTACCAGTGGAAAGCCCCCTATGTGGTAGGTAAGATATTGGACGTGACCTATGATATCCGCGCTTCGGATGGCCTGACCTCAGTCATCCACTTTGATCATCTTAAACCTTGTGTCAGTGATGATCCCATACCAGAGCTCGGACTGGGCATTCCACCTGGCACCAGTACCCAGACGGATGTCTCTACAGAAACGAGTATTCCCGACGTTAGTCTAGAGCCCTGCGGTGCCAGTTCAACCCTTCTCCTACCAAGCCAGGAGTCCAGTGAACAAACAACTAGCGATGAGGATAATGACGAGATACGTACTCGCCCTCTCCCTCCTCAGTATGGGTCTACTCGATCTGGGAAGTTGTATCTGAAGACTTTCTCATTTGTGTTGTCCAAGGGGAAGGACCGAAAAGTTGTTCCGCCGACCTCTTCCCATTCCCACCCACTTCATGCTATACCCCCATTATAGAGTTGAAGCTGAGACCGCCCCGGGTCATGCTTTTTGTGGGTGGAACATGTAGTGAATGGCATGGAAGTGCTAAGGCCCGATGAGCCCTTCAATCGTTTTAGAGAACAGCAAAACCACACAACTCGGTGTACCCGACCATGCCCCGAAACCGTGCAACCACACCCCATCCAAGGTGCCCCGCCCCCCCCCCCGTCTGTATGCACCACCACCACCCCATCTTTAATGCACGTCTCTTCTCTATGCACCAAGTTCGGACATCATTCGTCCTGTCCACTTCACACTCCACTCGTCGTCTGTAGACCACCACTCTTCAGATATGAGAGAGTCAGCTGTTACAGAGGAGGTGGCATCCCGCATCGCAGCAACGACACACCCCACCTCCCTGCAGGCAGTGGGCAGGGAAGCAGACTGTTCAGCAGCCTCTCGGCTCGAATTTTCCAGGTACTTAAAAACTGTGACAAAGTACCAATCATCATGTAATGGGAGATGACCAACTCCCCCACTCCAACGAGGAACCCTGTCCACATATCCTCGACCAAGCCCACCGTGAGTAATCAGGACACCACACCGGACACAGAAATCCAAGAGCACACAGAACACACTTGCCCTCAATTCACCATTGCGCAAATACTACATACATATGCGGTTATAGAGAGGATATAATGGAGACAATCAACATCAGCAACAACAAGATATAGCAAGCACCTAACGTTTTAAATCGAAAAAGTTAGAGACACGATTTTCCGCAACATTCCTCTCTCATGATGCGGGAAGTATATCACTTCCCACGATCCTGACTTTTCCGCGATTGCAACAGACTCGGCATTCACCAGCGTGGAAACCTAGATATGTCCAATCTGCAATAGACCAGCATCACACAGCAGCCCGGACTTCCCTACAACAGTACACTACCGCCATCAACACCATTCATCATTTTCCACAATCATCTTCTTATCCGGTTTACGGAAAACTGATCATACGGAAAGAAGCTCACCGCCGCCATCTACAGTACATGCCATGGGGGAACCTCCCCCCTTCACCCCACCCCCCACCCCCACCGGAACCATCGTACGGGAAACACAATACTTCATTCACACGTAATAACAGTCAATATTATTAAGAGAGGAAGATGCCCGCAGTCTGTTGCCCGTCACGAGTAGGAATTTGCTACCGAAAAGTTGAATTCGATAATGGATTGATTACGACAGCACCCTTCTTCGTCATCCGTGCTCTAAAGTAACTCTGTCACCCACGGGCTCGGCCATTACAGAGTGAAATAGATCATGTCCGATAAAGTTGACACCACACTTCTCTTACTTCCTTTCCCCTCCCCAGGAGTAATAAAAACGTCACCCTTCACAACAGCACAAGATTCATCCGCGGATAACCAGCCATGCGTATCAATGAAAATCACCAACACGACAGAAACATAGACACTCAGGGTGACTGCATTCACAATCTCCATACGACGGCATTGTTATTGTAACCTGTGGCACGCATTTTCCGAGCTGTATTATAATAAATTAAGTTTTGTCTAGGTAGGGATGGGACTTGTCCTACCCACAGAGGAGGATGCTTGGCAGTCCACCCACCCGGAAAACACAGTCCAGCTTGGCTGAGTTAGTATACTTAAATTCCGCAAGCAATGGATCTGTTTATACCAGACAATATTATAGACAGCTATACTGTCCTAATTTTGATTAAGAACACCATCGTTCTACCGTGTATACAGATCATTAGAGCACTGGCCGATGAAGCGGCATCAAAACTTCGACAGTATAATATCAAGAAGAATTTCAAATAATCTCTTACCTACATATTCCCGCACGAGATTGACATGGGCTGGAATACATTCTTACAGACAAGACACAGAAGCATGTGTAAGATCACGCGCATATAGGGACGCTGTTCTAAGGAACAGAGTTAAAAACATATATTTCTGTCTTTCGCATCAACAACGAATATTCATCAGCATCAACACTCCACCATTACGTAAATATTGCCTAAGTTTCTGATCAACCACGTGCTTTCACAACAAAGAACCACGCGACTATCACTTTTATTTCCAGTAAATTGGATCAAAGGCTTTAAACACAAGAGCCACCCAAAACGTGCAACTACCATGACGTGATGAAGGAGGTGAGAGGGGTGAGTTGGGGCAATTGCTGCTGACGTCACCGCGCTCTCCCACACCCCATTGGGTGCTCCAGCATGAAATTAAAACAGGCAATTTATAAGCACATCCAATCTGTAAAACAGCTTCACACAAATTAAAAGGTGAACTTCCACAGGAATAAGTAGTTCCGAGTTTTTATGTTGATCAACGACTTGTTTTCCAGTCGAGTAAGGATGAAAGTGATATACCTTTTCTTCCTATAAATATAATTACTGCCTTTACAAGGGAGGAAAAATTCATATGACTCCAGGTTTAATAAATCAAACCTTTCCTTATAGGGTGTGGCCGAATCACCCTGGAACTTTCGGGTGTGGTCATCTGGCCTCCTGTGACGTCAACAAAAAGTATAAAAGGAGGAGATCGCGCACTGAAACTTCGTCTTCCCGTCAAAACTCGACACAAGGGAAGATCAAGCATTAGGCTACTTTCGTGTTGCAAACCAAATTCTGCTGTTTTTCTTATTATTAATTTATCACTTCTATTATATATTCCTTGGCCAGGAAAGTTATGAAGCACTAGGAAAAATTAGATTAGGTTAGGCAGTCCGCACAGCTATTAATATGTAGAAATAAGATGTCACTTGCCGAGGACCTTGCCTTGTCTGACAGTTCGGAAGAGTCGACGTCAGCACCTTCTGGAAAGAAATATCCATGTTCAGCGTTTCAGCTCAACGGACAGCCATGTAGGTGCGCCTTCTCCCATAATTCGGACTTGACGCTGCTTGTTAATCATGATCATCTTACAGAGAGCTTTTTGTACAGAGTGCAAATACCTTTATACCACTACCCGTTATGGTGTGACCCACGCGTTGACGGATAAACATCATGTGCTTGTAGTTACATTACAGCCTGGTGAACAAAGTGAAAACGTTGAAGTAATAGCTGCACGTTTCGAAACTAGACTTCCTATTAATGTGCTTCCTACGAAGAAGATGGCCAAGACTAAACGTACGAAACGACGGCAATCAGATTTCCCAAACTATCGACCAGCAACAGTCACCACTGCATCCGCAACACAGCACGCCTTGAGCCACTACGCCACAGCACCATCAGCACCGGCAGCACCTGCGGTGACGGTACCAACACCACCTGTAGTTTCCACTCTGGCAGCACCTGCAGCAATGCCACCGTCCACATCACGCACCACATCAGCATCAGCATCCGCATCCGTAACCAGCTGGCCCATATCAGTAGTTATTATGACGTCCACGCCAGAACCCATGTTACAGGACATTTTGGATAGAGGTACGTCTCCTTGTAGCCTTATCATTGACGAGGAGATTAGCCTTACAGAAGCAATCCCGACCACCGCATAACGAACCAGCATCTCCGCACACCCACGCAGCAGCAGCACACCAACGGATCCAGCCATACGGAAAACAACAACGCCAGACAACGTCCTTGCGCCGGAAGGAAATGTATAGCACACTCCCAAGAGATCCGTGCCATGCCAAGGACAACCGTGAGTAAACTTCTGAAGTCCACGAAAATCCGGAAGCTATCTGCCAGCACCGCATCTGCAACAGCATCAGCTGCAGCATCCACAAAGACATCACCATTCCAGCGACCGCTCATCCATCGCACAGCACTCGGCCCACCAGCAACACGAACCACACCGATCACATCAACCACGACAGTGATGTCAGCAGTCACCTCACCACCGCCACTTCACACGTCACCAGTCATCATTTCCGGCACCACCAGTGCTTCTATAGACACATCAGCACCGTCTTCCAGCTATACCCTTCCAGAGATGAGCCTGTATAGTAGTGATATTTCGGCAGCGGAGGATCACCCACTGCGTCTGTCCTGTACAAGTCGCGGTACCCAGACCCGCTGGGGAAACTTCACCGCAGATGTCTGTGGACACTATTGCCGAGGTTGCAGCAGGATTTATCAATAGTTGTGCAAAACACTGAACTTATTATTATATTTATTTTTGATATACTTTTCTTATTTATTATATATGTTTTTAAAAATCAAAAACCCAGTCCCTAGGCTGACTACAGTCATCCTACTCCGCTGCGCAATATTTTTGTCTAGCTGTGTCTCACCATAAAATAATCGCTGCGTATTCCTGTGTTGTAAACACATCGTGTGTGACGTAAGTACACAACACACCGTAGCAAATATGTCATAATCCCGTCATGCAGTCTCAGCTATGCTGGGGCCGCCTGATGAACTAGTCTTTTTACTTTATTATTATATATTATTTTCCTTATTATTTTTAAACCCCGCATCAGTATGACGGGCTGGATTTGGGGCAGCGAGAGCTGCTTGTGTGGAATCACTGTATGCATCCGCTCATATAATTAGGATGCATACCACTAAGATATATATACATATCTATGTGCATCCCTTTATTTACCCTGAATGCACCATGTAATTAAACCAATCTGTGATACTCTGCCGGGTATAGTTACATGATTATATAACCTGTATACATTCTACTGTATTGTAATTGTGGAAGGTTGGAGCTTGGGTGTTCTCTGTGGAAAAATAATTATCCGCACTAAAGAGAAGACCCATGCGAGCTATTGTTCAGGGATCATTGTCTAAATAATTAATAAAGCACACACCAAGAAATAAACACAAGACAAAAAAAAGAAAGGACCTGCAAAAATAATTCCAGGTCAGAAATTAAAATCAATGGAATGCCTCCCTCCCAAACTCTTTCGCACCCTATGTGCTCTGTCTTATAAACACATGTCTTTTGCGTCACTCTCCTCTCGGCTACGCACCTACTCGGGATGTCTATAATTCCCACCTAGCATGCTCCCATGCGCTCGATTGGCCATGCATGATCGTTTGCCACGGGTGTCAAACTAGGAGGGGGTGGTGTAGCGCGGACCGACCGGATGGGTACTGACCATTCCAGCAAAGCTGGGTACGGAACGGCCACTCCGGATTCGCTCCAAGCACGCCACCCCTGGGTAGGATAGTATGCGTACATAAGCCCTATGAGAGAGGTTTCTTGTCAAAAATCAGCTAAGTTCGATAAAACGTATGGTGCACATGGGCATGCGTCAGAGCTTCCCTGACAACACGTCTCAGAATTGGAAGTGAGTACATGCCTATAGTGTACAGAGTAGGTACTCGTAAATGTTTATAAGTTATCTGTTCTCGTTGTTTTTGGTACCGATTAGGACCAAAATTATACGAGCTTTCCAAAACTGTAAACCATTTTAATATCAGCCCAGAAATGGCTGAGCTATCGTCGAAGCTCCCCGCTAAATTATACTTAGAATATTGCTATAACGCTGTAATCGCATGTATATATTAAACTAAATACAGAGTGATGTGTACACGTGGTCGATACGTCACTAGCATACCAGCACGCTGATTGGCTGTCGCTTGGCCGCTGATTGGTTGAGGCGCCCAGCTCTGACGTCACAGCGAGTATAAAAGGGGTGAAAAATCGAGGATCAGGAGCATCGTTGGCGTGGAGACTGACCTGCCGAGAACTGACTGGAAGTGTGGACTAGATGAGTGACACGGAACACAGATGGAAGATACAGTACATCCCGGTGGTTCCTTGTGGATTTCAGCTCACCTACATGTAAAAGCAGTTCTCGGACTTTCCGCGTTACACAATTTTTGATGCTCTCGGACGGCCATCCGGGAGCAAAATAACTAATTAAAGTAATGGTTCCCGCATTCGAGCTTTTCTAAAGGGAACACCTGCGGAAAGGGCCCTTGCGGCTGAGGATATAATCCTACGCGATGTAGAGCTATGGTGATTCATGGGGGACGACTCACTCGATTTGCCGACCACACTGAAAAGTCGACACTAAATTCCGCACTGCATGTCGTGTGTGTCTTAATTAACTTTTGGACCATAGTCTGGTGGACTTTGCTAGGCATGCCGCAAGAGCTAGGTGATGCATCCCGCACCGTGTGCCCAGTTATGTATCTGCTTAACATTATATACCACCCTCTCTGTTAATGGGCAACCTTTAACTTTACTACTTCCATCGCCGGACGGAGAACTTTCTCACTCCTGCATAAATTATGATTTAGTTACAGAGATTATCTAATAGATGCCACTTCACTGCTCTGTCCACTGTCCTGAGGATGCACCGCATCTACCCTGCCTGGAGGAGTCAGCTTGTGGAGCCAACCTGCAGAGACCAGCTGCGGAAATCGACTGCGGAAATCTCTCCATCTCCAGAGAACATGTCAACTCGCGCTATGAATATGTTAGCACCTCAATTTCAGTAACATAGTAGCCTGTTCCATACCGATGACTATTAGGTACTTAAGTAACTATACTATTGTACATCTAATTATTATTTCCGTATATGGCACTAATGGCTAATAGGTGCCTTCCCGGTCTTAGGGCCGCAATTTATAATTTCTTTCTTAATGTTCATATTATCCTTATTTACTGTAGGTGCTTTAACTAACCGCACCGTTTAGGTCTTTCAACCTGATACGTACTACCTCATTAATTCATATATGAATTGTCATTACTCATTGCATTGGTTAGTTGTATATGGCAGATAGCCATCCAGTTGATATGTTTTGTTTAATTATGGAAAACTTAGACCGCAGTATGCTAGGAAATACTAAACAGCAACATTTATATCCGCATCACTTATTCCCACCATCAGCAATTTTACACTGAGGTCGCTGACCGTGCTCTAACTTTTTGAGCCCAGCATGTTACCAACTAAACCTAACTATTTAGCTCGATAGGATAGGTTAAAGTGGTTAGGGACAATCTCTTCATTTGGAGACATATAGTATACACCTCTTTTCCGGTTGTTGCGATAATGTAGCCCCACACTCCGGCAAGGTTGTGTAAGATTGGCCAAATACCTATAGGGCCTGGTATATATCAAGTTATTGTCTCTTTCCATGATCCACCAGCCATATGGCTTTATAATTGTTTGGACGTCCCATCGCCACGTTGATCTGATCCGACCCTGGGAAACTATCGGAGGTTTCCGAGCAGTGATGGTTAAAGTGCTGATTTACATACATCTCCCCCATATCCTCCGATACTTGTTAGCTAGATAAGACTGCCAACAAAGGAAAGCTCTGCATAAACATATAGTTATAAATGCGAGTTTGATAAGTTTATTTACTGGCCCACAGTTCATATCTGGGTACATTTGAACTTAATCCTAATGACAAGTCAAAAAGTTAGATCCATAGGAAGTGGTGACGGACGGGATACACATCTCCATCCAACTCGTCGGAGTGTCTGGGAAGGATCTTAGAATCCACCACACTCTCATGGGAAGGACGCTCGTGATGGATATTCGCCTCTCTATCCCCGCCTTGAACGATATGTCAATGAGCAAACTTGCTTATGTGAAATGTAGCCATTGTCCATGATGTTTTATATGGTTGCGGAGCAAGGTAGCCAGATTTTCATTAAATTTGGATGCATTGCGATGTAACATGTACGCATGCTGTCGGTGGAGGTAGATGCTCTTTCAAAGCAACCTACGGGAAGCTAGGCGTCTGCGCCCATTGGACAGCTGCATCTAATGATAGGTAGGAATCCCTGCCACTTGCGACCAAAGCTAGTTTTCGATTCTAACACTTAATTAGTAGGTTAGACTGTAGCAGAAGGCCTGCATAAACAAAGCGCCATCTACCAATACAGTATCTTCGAACTACATAAGATGGTGACGTGGGAATTCTTCGGAAATCTCTCATTCCGCCATCACGTAAACTAGTACGCATCACATTAATTATGGCTTCACTAGGATTTTTCAGCACTTAGCATTTTCTGATGAACAAAAGAGTGGCCCTTTTTGCCAACTCTTTTCCTCCGCTTCGGCGTCAAAGGCATTTTCCTGTGACAGAGGCCTGCATGAGGCACTTGCCTCTTGCAACAGTGACAATTCCTGTGATGGAGGCCCACGCGAGGCACCTTCCACTCGCACAACTATGAAATATTCGGTGATGGAGGCCCGCGCAAGGCAATTTCCTCTCGCAGCAACATTGTTCTCTCTGTGCATTTTACGGGTATATTAACTTATATTAAGTTACTCAGTGATGTCTTATGCGGATGCTTCTCTTGCGGGGATACCTCTGCGGATTCAAGAATCTGTGTGATACCTCCGGAAACACCACGTAGAAAGGACACCAGCTAGCTCTATATTGTGTATTATTGTGCTCATTTTACTGTCAAACGATTCACCTTGTTTGTATAGTACTTATTTATATTTCTAGTAAATTATTCTAATTGTTCCATTGTCTAATTAGTATGGATAGACACATTGGTGACACAAATAGTTGGGACGACACCATGTGGTTCAATCTCAGCGGCAATGGTTGCACAGCCCCACTGGAACATCAGTGTTCCACCAGGGTCTAGAAATTGGTTTTTGTACACCACGGAGAGACGTCATACGGTATCCGCAACCCCAAGATCTGCAGCTAATCAGCGATTTCGGTCATTGCGCACTTGCGGTGCGATGGGCGGATATCTAACAGCAGACTAGAACGTACCCCTGTGAGCTACATTATAGAGAAAGTATGGAATTTCGGCAGAAGGCACATATGAACATCATTCTGGTGAGGAACGCAGTTTTATATTTAGATTTAGTGTTTTTACAGACGTTTCATTATGCTACATGGCTTTATGATGATTAAGTTAGTAGAATTGCTGATATGCACTGTATGAATGTTTTGTGCTATATTTCATGCATTGCATGCGAGGAAGTTGCTGATGGAGAACTATTGCCTGTTTCCATTAGGGTATAGCCATCACTGAAGATGAAGCAAGTGGAAAGCTGGATGTATCTACTGATCTTGACCACAGGGTTCATATATGGATCATGAAAAAGTTGGACAATCAGGGAACATTAAAAGTAAAATTTCAGGGCTGGCAAACTTGTAAAAACTGTACTTTTTCATCTAAGTCATGGAAAAGTGATAAAAAATCAGAAAACCACTACTGTGTAGAACTATGCTATAAAAATTGTCATGACAAAAAAAACACGCAGGCAATAGACCTACCATCTGACTGCATCTAGCATGTTTAGATTTCAAATGTGTATGAACACTGACCATATTTATTATAACCACAACCAGACTGTAGTGGTCTAACTCTTGGACAGTTTCCATTTACATGTCAAGAGACCATTTTTGAAAGTTTACCACTCGAATGACTGACTCGGTATCAGAACCAGTCATTCGAGTGATAAATCTTTCAAAAAGTCTCCTGCAGATGGTCTCTGATTCAACGGAACTCTTGCTTTTCCTGACTACTAAATGGTTGAACATAACAAGTAACCGTTTAAAGTTAATAATTTGTCAGAAAAACGATATTCTTTAGTGTTGATTGTCCAATTGCATGGCAAGAGATGACAATTTCTTTGAAATTTAACAGTGGAAAGACTATCTCGGTAGCAGAACCAGTCTTTCCAGTTGTAAATTTTCAAAAGTAGTCTTGTCCTGCAAATGGACAAGACTTGCATCGTTCAGTAAAACTTGCTTTTCTTGACTAATCTTGACCACTGTTAAATGGTAGAACAGAGGATAAGTAACCGTTTAAAGGTCATAATTTGTCAGAAAAACAAAATATTTCTGCTTATCATATGTCCTTTTACAGGACAGAGGAAGGGTATTTTTGAAAATTTACCATTGAAATAACTTGGTTAGCAATTTATGGGCTCCAGTGGTAAATTTTCTAAATTATGATCTCTGGGCCTACAAATGAACATTCATCAAGAGCTATGTGACTTGAAAACCTATAAATATCAAGGGAAAAGTCCATGCAATGTCAGGGAATTTATACTTCAAAGCCCCTAAGAATGGTAAACCCTGTATATTGTTATTATGGCCTAATAATATCAATGATATGATGAAGTCATGATAATAATCTAAATAATAATCTTAAATAATAATGATGGTACCGGTACTACTGATTGTAATAATGATGATGAAAATGTTTGTAATGATAATATGTACATAGTTATTTGTAAGTATTGTTCATTTGATTATCCCATATGTGACAATATGACCTGGTTTTGTAAATAAATCGAAATTGTATTGTAATTGTAGTTTGGTATACTGATATAATGATATATCAATATAGTGACGATGATGGTAAATATATCATTTAAAAAACAATGATAATATACAAAGAAACTGTTTTGTCCACTATCACTTTATCGCCAGAAATGTTTTAATTTACGCATTGCAGGTATGCTTCATAGTTCAATTTCAAAGCACGCACACAGGTAGGCTGATGAATACTTTGAAATCAATATGACTTGAAGCCGCCATAGACAACATCATTTGAACCTTTGATGGTCAAGATTTGTCAAGAGAATTTTACCTATAAATATTTGCTTAGTGAATGCCCATTGATTCATATGCCAAGAGCGGGACATTTTTTTTAATTTACCACTAGACATTCTAGAATGACTGGTTTGTTTAATATCGAGCCAATCATTCCAGTGGTAAAATTTAAAATGGACATTCCTTTAGACCACTGCAGATTTTATTTTGTCTGACGTGAACATTAAATGGTTAACACAATATTAGTTATTATTGCCTGTAGTATCTCGGTATCTCTATTTCACAGTGAAGCTATTGTGTATTCTTGTAAACATGCGTCTAATTACCCTCGCCATGTAAGGGGAAAGAGGGTATTGAGATCGAGTGTGTGTCTGGAGATGTATATAGAAAACTACTTATCCGCTTTGGCTCAAATTTTAGCACGGCGAAGGAACTTGCCGTGCAAGAGGATTTCCAGGCGTGTGTGCCGCATAAAAAACTGGGCCCAGATTGGATCAAATTCTGGATCTATGATTATCTCAGAAACTGCTCGTCCGATTTGGCTTAAAGTTTAGCACTTAGGATTCCACAACTTTTGTTATGTTCCGAAAAAATCAAAAATAAAAAAAAAATCTGGAAAAGGGAGGGTGAGGGTCTGGAATCGTTGATTTCTCTTGTTTATCAGATTATTATTTTTAATAAATCTATAAATTTTTCTGATCCATTTGTTTGTTCCTAAGATATTTACCAATTTCAGAAGACTAAGTACCATTTTTACCACTTTATTATGTTAAATATTTTGAAACTAAACTGACTGAAAACAAAATGTTCAATAGTTATTGGGAAAATTTGACTTTTCACCAATACAGTGATTGCCTTGGTTAATATGTAAATCTGTTTGTCTGTCGGCTTCCAGCCTTGGTTAAGTTCTTGGTAATGGTTTAAGCTCCGCATATGTTTTCTTATATCAGGAATCGCTAATCATATTGAAACTAAATTTGGATACATGGTTACCTTATTGTAACTAAATTTGGACGCCTAGTTACCCTGATGCAGTGCAATGACAGTGAGGTCACAAGGTCAATGCCATCATGACCTTGAGAAATATTCAAATTTTTTCTAGTTAGGTTTTTCTTTAGTTTTCTGTAAATTAACTCTATGTGTTGTCTTTATCTCAGGATTTCTTTACCCCATTGCAACCAAATATGGACACATGTTAATACCTATATCAAGAAAACGCATAATATCTTGGTCTGGCAAGTATGATGATGTATCCAGTTCTCAATCATACTGTCTTTAATCCTAGCTTTATTCATGAATACTCATTATTTCCTTGTATGTGCGTACACATACGCAAGAGAAAATGCCAAAATTCTTGCTAATATTGCATCAGTGTACCTCTCATGTCTTGGTTCCGTATAACAGTGTCAAAATGGCACATGAGAGGGAGCTGGAAGATGTAAACTAACAGTCATATTGTCTACATGGAAGCTTTTTAAATTGGGCTTGGTCGACGAAGCTGATTTTTTCTTTTGTGGGGTCACGGCACAAGACTACCCCTGAAAGCTTGAAAATTTTACTGATTAGCTTGGGGACGCAGAAGACTGGGCAGCCATTTCTCATGTTTCCCCATGATTGATGCTTTTTTGAGTGGTGGTGGATAGAATGGACAAGGTAAGGGGCTTGGCCACAATAGGGCCTAATACATTTATCATAATTGTGTGGGGGAGGGGGGGGGGGGTTGTGGTGACTTGGCCCCTGTTCCGCTGATTAAATTTAAATATATCAGAATCTATTTTGAAAACGATGTGACTAAAAGTTACTTTTTAACAAAAGTTAGTTCAGAATATTCGGTAACATTTCAAGGTAGCCAAATATAGAACCGGTTGAATATTTTTGAAAACATTTTGACTCTCAAGCAGCTAAAGCTTTCAATCTCAGTTTTTAAAGTAAGCAGATTTCTCTCGACACTTTAACACATGGGTACATATGTTGATAATGTTAGACCTATATCATGGGGGTTATGGTATATACGAAGGTTGCTAACCATTTTGAAAAAGATTTCGCTGATTCGGGTACAAATATCCCTAAAAATCGGGGATCATTTAAAACAATTGTCCAACTATATATGTTCCAAATTGAATTTTTTTAAATCGTAATTAGTTTTACTCAACAGTGGTTTGTTTTTTGTATATGTAGACATGGCATAGAGCAACAACAGTAATGAATAATGAATATTGCTGACTATTTTGAAAGGAATTTGGTTGAAATGAGGGATCTACTGGATACAATTTATTTTTAAGATGCCTGAAAATCGGGGATTATTTAAAACATTCCGCCTTCTGTATATGTTCCAAATTTTATTTTAAAATCTCCAGTAGTTTTTACACAACAGTGGTTTTAGACCTGGCATATAGCAACAACAGTAATGAATATTAATGACTATTTTGAAAGGAATTTCGTTGAAATGTATACATCTACTTAACCGATATGGCTGAAAATCAGGGATTATTTAAAACATGGCCCCTTCTATATATGCTCCAAATTTTATTTTAAAATCTTAAGTAAGTTTTACGCAACAGGGGTTTGTTTGTATACATAGAGCCGCCAGCCGGTGTTTACAAGTTTACATCTTAGTGGCCGCCCCAGCCGGGCTGGGCTCTAGACATTGCGCGTAATAGTGGAGTATCCGCCGCACTGTCTCTAGTCAATATAACTAAACTACCTCTATATAGTCTGGGAGCCAATTTTCAAAAGGGGTCTAGAAGAATGGTTTCGTAGCACACCCAGTATTCAGAAGGTTTGTCTCTATATTATGCTAGACCGATGTCTTGGGTATATTCTGAGCCGTGTTGTACAAGAAAATTGTGGTATCACTAACCCGTGAGAAGCCCATTTACAATAGGTGTTGAATGTAGCTCTCAAACAATTTTCACAATGGTAAATTTTTCACAAACTTAAGCGCATGTTATATCAATACAATCTTAACCAAAATGGAAAGGAGTGATCGAATATCGCAGATTTATACATAATCAACCTCGTTTAAGACACCCGTATGTTGCTTTGTACATATTGGGGCACTTAGGTCTTCTTGTGACTAGCAATAGCTTAGCTACAACAATGCCCATGTTTTCTACATTTTTCATAATTAAACTTTTAACTGACATGCAGTGCATGTCTACACAAGCTGGCAGGACATATTTATCACGTGAGCAAATGATACAAGTGCATTAAATCCACTCCAACTAGGGACTGTTTGTGTTTCTGTGGTCATCATGGGTACAAGATCTACCGCAAACAATTTTATTGGACACATTCGAACGATGGCCCATGCAAGATCCATGACTAATGCCTGTTCCTGGATTGAGCTATCACATTGGTACCAATCCTTCTTGACAGTGTCTATGAACGCGGTCACAACTGGTCTTCTACCAAACACCCCACAATCAAGAATTCTGTTTTCAGTACCTGGTGCTGTCAAAGCCCTTCTCCTGACTGAGTGTTCAGCATGTATGACACGCTTTGGTCTTGGGCCAAATTGCATTCGTTGGAACATCACCATTGTCGTTGAGTGAGTTGTCTGTTTACCGTCTAAGGTTTCTTCAAGTATATCATTGTTATCAGCTGCTACTTGAACGAACGAGTTTGGAACAATGTTTGTTGGTATTACAACTCCATACCGTGTTGAAGCTAATACTTCAAGCGCCATACTAGTGTCAACTACCTCAATATCATCATAGGAAACGCTTTGACCCATACGATTCAGAATGGTGACAACTTGTTTGGAGCCTGTAAGATGCCTCATTGTCATAGCGAGGCTTATGTGTTTTGGTATTTTCTTTCTCCCGTGTGATACACAATGCGCTATGTCTTGGCATATCATCATTACATGCCTCTCATCACCTTCATTAGCACATTCTGATCTAACATTACCAAACTGCTCTGGTGCTAAATCTGCATTCGTGGTAACCCACCGCAGCAGCCAGTAGAGGCTTTGGGGAATAATTTCCTTTGCTTTTGCGAGTGTCAGATTGTCAACATCAACTGGTTTAATGGTGATCCCCTCACAAGCCTCCAAATCTCCCTTCAAAATCTGCGCTGCGTGGAACAACGTGTGAACATCATTGCTAGTAGTATCAGTTGAGCCATGTGGCCTATCAGTATACGCTGATCTACCACCAGCTGCATTGGCAGCTGCATTAATAACATCTTCTAAAGATATATCACTGGAATAAACAAGCTCGGGTTTGGAAGGGTTTAGCTGCTGGTGAAAAACGATTGAATCCTGAAAGTAGTTTTGTAATCGGCTTTTCAGTCTTTGGGAGCGGTAGTTGTCAGCAGTCACACGATTATTCTTTAGATAAAACTTGAATCGACTCAACAAATATGTCATGCTGTAAGCTTTTCCTGATACAAGTCCAGACTCTATCTCTGCTACCAGCTCCGAGAATGATTGGTGGAACGAATCCTCATTCACAGTTTCTTGGTATGATTTATACATCACATTGCGCATTGATATTTGGCTTCTGAAGCGATTAAATCTACGCCTCTTATATTGGTAAGCATTTCTGTATCCGCCATTTTCTCTGCTGCAATTTGTATGTTTTGGTATGCGGAAAATGTAGAAACTGAGAATAATTTCTTGACTTTCTTGTGAGTTTTCTTTTGGCAAAACATACACATTGCCCAGTTTATCGGGGATGATCTCGATCTTGCTGCTCTAGCCAAACTTGTCGATTCTTCTGGACTTTGTTTATCAAGAGGCATAGGAGTTGGTGGTGTCATGGATCGTCTTTTCGCAAAGTTAATATTGTGCTTGCTTGTGTATTTAGCATAACAGTTTCTATGCCACACGATATCCAGTTGTTTTAATTGATCAATATTTGAGTTAAGTCTTTCATAAACGTCATCCTCCCGGTGTTGGAAAGCCTCTATGAACTTTGAGATGCCGACTTCAGTGGCATTGCTAACAGTTTCGCTACTATGTGCTTGACAAATAATACAGCGAGTCCATTGTGTCGTTTTGATACGCTTTGCTGGGAGAAGATGAAACGCTACTTCCTCGTCACAACTATCACTGTCCATATTTGCTTAATGGCTAGTTATATAGCGCTTGTAATTATTTCGCAAATGTAATTAGTGTGTGTGCATATATATTAAATCAATACTAGGCTTTATTAATCAAGGCATGTATTAACAACCTTTCTCATGAATACAAATTCATAAAATGCCACTTGCATTCTTATTTGCTTTTCAAAAAAAGATTTGTATTTGAGAAAATGAGTGAATTAAACTTTCAGTTTACTTGTGATGTCAAATTACAAAATTACCCCGGAACAAGTGTTACAGGCATAATTTGAATTATATGTAGACAATGACAATGAGAGCGATGTGAGGTGTAGTATTCATTTTACTTTGTTTTTCCGCACCGATTACCACCACATCCATCTGTCTCATTCCAACCACCATTACCTGGGTGCTTTGTCAACAGTGGTACAGCTGGATATACAGATTATATGATGGAGTTAGTATACATACATAAAATATAACCTTCACATTTCACCCTCGCCTTTGGTATATGCATGCAAAATGTATGTTGGATATATGTTAGGTCGATATCCGTCTAAATATCATATATGGTGAATCTAATACGATATTACTTTGAGTTATGACACGATCATGCTTATATCGGTGTGCACTGTGGATACAGCCAAAGCCTAGACCCCCCTATGCAAAGAAATCAGGATAACTAATTAGTGCTACCACAATTTGTTTGTACAACAAGGCTTAAAATGTGTGGGACATGTCCCCCAAGCCACAGCAAGTGTCAGACCTTCCAAATACTGGGTGTGCTACGTCACGATTCTGACCTAGCTTTAGCTCCTGGACTATATAATCACCGTGTTTATTACCTAGGCGCGCGCGACTTCACGGATCATCTGTCAATCAATCAAGTGTACTTTCACTATCAACTGATGACATATCGACTGCGTGACAACAGTAGAGGTTGGTAGGCTGGACGCTTTCTTTCACATATAATTTCTTTGTGGGGGTAAGCTGGACGCTTTATTCACACCTTTTTTGTTCTGTCCTTTGTTCTCTCCTTTGCTATTTTGCCCCTACTCGCATTAAATCATGTGACTCCAGGTCATCCAATGAGGTGAGCTATAGGGTAAGGATGATTGACAGGCAATATGTCTGGACTCGTCTTCTCCTGGAAACTTATTCGATCACGAAGCCCCGCCCCTCGTTAAATCATGTATCTCATGGTAGCCAATGAGGCAGGCTTAAGGGTAATCAGTGTAATGATTGACAAGGGTTAAAGCATAGCGTAAAGATGATTAACAGGTTACATGTCTGGACTCGTCTTTTACTGAAAACGTATTCAATTACGATGCCCCGCCCCCTCATTAAATCATGTGTCTCCTGGCATCCAATGAGGCAGACTTAAGGGTAATTAGCATAATGATTGACAATGGTTAATGCATAGTATAACGAATATTGACTGGCTGCATGTCTGGACGCGTCTATTTTCTGACTCTGGGAACCCATTCAATTGTGAGAGATTAATTCTAAATGGGTAATCTATCGCGTAAGGACAATTGTCGAGCGATTGTTGAATAGACGACTCAGTTAGTCGAATGGTTGATCATTAAACTTCTGAACCTCAGATCTTTTTTTAGCCATGACAATGTACAAGGGTCAATGTATCGCATAAGGACAATCAGTTAGTTATTATTCCAACCGATTACATTTAATTAGTTGCACTTTAAAACAACTCCGACCACGTGTAACAGTCATCAAAGTCATACAAAGTTCAATGAATCAAGTTTCAATCGAGTCAGGTTAATAACTACCAAATACATTTTTAACACACCTCGAGTGGCCACACAATACTGGGAAAAAATCCAGCCTAAGTTGACTCAGGGTTTGGACGGGTTATAGGTGATGGTTATTTCAAGGTCTTTTCAATTAAAACAATACAAGTCATTTCACATTTCACAATCTTTTAATAAAATAAAGTTTCAGTACATATACAGACATTAAAATATACAACTGATAAATATACAGATGATAAATATAGTCGATATAAATGCACATACGAATAATACATATGAATAAGCAAAAATATAAACACGAATTATGTGCAAAATAAAAACAAACAATAATTTAATTAAAATATAAGATGTACAAATGTTTTCGAGCAGGATTCAGTGACCTGTAAAGTTTATTGATAGATTCAGAGAATGATGCGACTGAGGTATTGCGCGAAACAGATTTTTGAGCTATTATTTAAATAAATTTGAAAATGATCTAAGCGATACTGAACCCCTAACAGGTTGGGTGTAAAGTTAGGGTAGGGATTTTTTTTACAGAGGTGAGGTTTGGAGATAATAATTTTCAATGTGTGGGAGGGTGTGCAGTGTATATTTTAACTAGGGTTAAATACTGTTTTAAAACTGGCTCAACATATGAATATAACATAATTTACTCAAGCTGGGTCCTTTCCCCCAACCCTATAACTGTGTATAAACAACCACGGTGATTTCTCCATAAAAACATCATATCTGGCACATGGGATTATAATTATCCAGCATTGGTCAGATTGATTTGAATTTGTCATTAAAAGGGCACATATCGAGGCCACATGGTCAAGAAACATGAGAGGTGTTTTCAGAAGTCTAGTCTATTTTTTTCATCTTTGTTTTTTTCAGGCATTAGCAAAGACCGTATTTCCAGAGTAGCTCGGTATTATGCTTGAACATGCCACATCCCGGCCAGAAAATAGGGGAGGTCCTCATAAACTTGAAGAAAATAAGGCAAAGTAGAACCTGATCATCAACCATATCCAGTCATTTACCTGCTGTGCCAGCCACTATGGACGCAGAGTGGCACCAGACAGGAAGTACCTGCCTAGTAACTTAAGTGTGAAAAAAATGCATGAGTTATTTTCGGGAGCAGAACCATCATGATATCAGCTATTCTCTTTACTACTCATTGTTCCGCTATATTTTCAATCTTGGGTTTGGACATCCTGCAACTGATGCATGTGCTACTTGTGCAAAGTACTGTCTTAAGAAGAAGGACCCAAATATGACTGATGACGAGAGGACGCTTTAGACAGCTACTTTCATACTGTACAGGCGACATGCTCGCATATTCTATGATTTGTTGGAAGTAGTTGAAGAGGCTGCAGTTACTGTTTGCTTTGAGATGATGCAGAACTTAGTTCTTCCATGGATACCGATTGGCCAAGCATACTACTCACGCCAACATTAAATGTACCTCTTTGGCGTGGTTGTCCACCTGGTAAGGACAGTGAACAAACTAAGGATAACGTGCACATATTTACCTGGATGGAGCACGAAAATATAAAGGACAGTAACATGATTAGTTTGGCCCTTGATCACTTTTTCCATCAGTTGCTTAATGGTCCATTGTGTCAAGCGAACAGACGTCGTATATTTAGTGCTTCACGTTTTGGTCAAAATAAGAACATGAATGTCCTGTCCAAGCTATTCGCACTGGGGCAAAATCCCCTTCCCCAGCCTCCATGTCGAATATGTTTTTCTAATTAGGGGACACAGTTTCCCACCAGTGGACAGGACTTTTGGTAGGATAGAGCAGGAAATTCGAAAACATGATACAATTCTGATGCCTGAGGACTATTATAACATTTTCAGAAACCATGTGTATGGCCAAGATTGGCAGGCATTTGACTTCAAGAGTGCTATGCAGGTATTTATAAAGACACACAAATCTTTCAAACTGAGTGAAGCACGAATGCTAGAAATAAAAAGTGATCAAGTTGGTTTCAAAACTGTGTACAGCAGGGAATACTATTATCACAGTGTATTAAAACATGGAAATGTGGTCGAATTTAAAACCAAATCAACTTCTGACTCAAAGCACTATGAAGGAAGCCCAAAAGAATGATGTGAAATCCTTGCTTGCAGGAATCGGTGTGACGGAAGATGTTCTTGCTTTCTATAACAATGCACTGTCACAGACAGGTGATAATGGCATGGATAATAACCATGATGAGGACTAACCCCCTTGTGAAGCCGACTGACCAATACACAGACCCAAAGTTATAGAGTAGAGTTACACCACTGTCTGACACACCTGTCTAATGACCCAGGACCAAATTAAAAGGTCTGAATGAACTATGCATCTGACAGAGGGTGTACTGATCATGATTCATAACAGTGGGTGGCGGGATTGTGGGGTTATGGTGGGTGTGGGGTAGAGATGGGGGTGCGTGGGGGTGGGTTGGTAGGCTGGAGTTCCGCATTACCAAGGTTAGTTAGGAAACGCCTTAGATCATCATAGCTAATGCAGAAGCCGTGTGCATGTAGTGTGTCAAAGATTTTTCTTTTACCATGATCATGGTGAAGCTGTGCTGCAAGACCCAAGTGAAGAGGCATCAAGATCTTGCTGTTGCCACAATGAATAACACATTCCACTAATGTTAACACTTTACGACGTATGTTTTCTGAAGGCTGATAGTTTGGATCAACGGAATCAAAAGCATCTGTACTCAAAAGCCAGAGCAACGCCTTGAGTAACAGACTGGGCACAAATCGTTCAGATGATTTCAGACTGAGTTCAGCAGTTGTGTAGTAATCAGCCGGTGCTTTAATTTGTGTGATCTCCTGCCTAAGCAGCCCAATAGCACTATGAAGTAAGCTCTCTTGGTCTGAGTTAGTTGTTTCATCACACGAACCCAGTGCTATTTGGTCATAGTTAATTTTTTCCTTCAGTTCAGAAAATGCTTTGACCACGTCTCCTAATGTTACACTGCTACTCATCACGATGCTTGACTTTGACTGACCATGCTGGGTATGTATGACAATCTTCTCACCATAATGCTTAACTAACCTTTGCTGTAGCTGTTCACCTCCATAACCTTTTGCATCACTGTCTTCAGGCAAGGAGTTATGAAATTTGCTGAGAAGAGTTTTTAATTTATAGGCTTTTCCATGCTTAAGTGGTTTATCAATCTCATCCACAAGGGCGATGAAAGCAGTTTGATATATGTCTCTAAAACACTGATGTTTCGCTTGCTGATATAACTTGACATACATGATTTGTGATAAACTGCATTCAATGGCAATTAAATACTTCCCTTCGATCTTGGCAAGCAAAGAGAGATCTTTTCGAGCTTGTGCTGCTTCATACAGACGTTCTTGGCATGATACAGTCTGTACTTTATGAATACTATCTCTGTTTCTAGAATTGCAAAGAAGACACATCATCCAGTTTGTCAGTGTGGGTGTTTGAGACCGTGTGGTCGGGCGTTGTTCATCTGCCAAAGCAGCTTGGGATGTAAAACTATGTGCTTTATCTTTAGAAGCAAAACGAGAATGATTACTTTTACTAGTGAACGTTTTATAGCAGCTGTGGTGATATACAACAGACATGGAATGAAGACTGTTTATATCCACAAGCTCGCCATCAAGTCGCTGTAACACATTATCCTGTCAGATAACAGTCGCCGACAGTATTGATTCAATACCAGCAGATTTGGCCATTATTACTTTTTCCGCTTTTATTTCCTGGCATATGATGCATCTAGTCCAGTTTGTTGACACCCTAGACCTTTTGGGTTGAAGAAACTTTAATGGGCTTGAACCAAGTTCGTCCGCTATGTTTGCTCACAATTGCCTGATATGTGCTTTACACTGAGTGGTTACTGCACTTTTCAGCTGCAAACATGTTTTCTTTCTTCAATAATGCATGGCCCAACTGATACATGTTAAAATGATTGGTACCATTGTTTGTCGTGATTACACGAGCATAGAGTTTGTTATAGCACCGAGAATTTCATGTATGTTCTCTTTCATAATTCTCCATGAGTCACTAGGGAATGTCACACTTCTGCACGATGGTTTCATCTCAGTTTGACCTGGCATAGTAAAGTACCAAGTTAGCCTGACGTATGGAGATTTAGTGCTGATAGTGACCTTTAATTAAGGTTCTAATTCATATAGGTAATTAATCTGCTCTATGCTATCGGAACACCTAGCCATAAGCACAGTTTCTTCGAATGCTGGAATCATGGCTCCGAACTTTCGAAACGCATTTCCATATATAAACACCCCACACTTGGTGGGGTAAACACTACCAACACTAAACTCGCGTATGTCTACTACAAATTTGTCATTACGTTTCATAACATGGATGTGCACATTGTTACCGAGCACAATGGGTCACACTCCATAAAATATGCTGTATTCATAATTATAGTGAACGTTGAACAAACCGCTTAAGCAAAATCAAAGCGTTAAGGCTTAACAGATCAGATTTTTAAAGCGCTTTTATACAATTTTACAAGAAACCACGTGACTTTCACTTCTATTTCCAGTAAATTGGATCAAAGGCTTTAAACACAAGAGCCACCCAAAGCGTGCATCCACCACAGCGTGATGGAAGAGGCGAGGGGGGGGGGGGGGGCGGGGGGGGGGTCCAATTGCCGCTGACGTCATCGCGCTCTCCCACACCCCATAGGGTGCTCCAACCTGAAATTAAAACAGGCAAGTTTATAAGCATCCAATCTGAAAAACCGCTTCACGATAATTAAAAAGTGAGCTTCCACGGGAATAAGTAATTCTGAGTTTTTACGTTGATCGGAGACTTGGTTTTCCTTTGAGTGGAGACGAAAGTGATACTCTTTCCTTGTTGTATTTATAATTAATTTCTTTACACGGGAGGAATGTGTCATCTGACTCCAGTTTTAAATAAATCTAAACTATTCTTATAGGGCATGGCCGAATCACCCTAGACCTTTCAGGTGTGGTCATCCACCCTCCTGTGACGTCACCAAAAAGTATAAAAGGAGGAGATTGCGCACGGAAACTTTGTATTTCCATCAAATTCGACACAAGGTAAGAACAAGCATTAGGCTACTTTCGTGTCGCAAACAAAATTCTGCTGTTTTTTTATTATTTATTTATTACTACTGTAATAATTTGGATAATTATTTAATTTGGTCAGACCTCAGGCGATGCTGGTACAACTTCTAGAGATCAGATGATATTTGTGGTAAAATAATTCATGTTCATTTCGAGAGTTAAATTTCTAAGTCAAAATAATCATCAGTTAGCTCTAAGATGCTGATTTTAGGCCAGCAGGACTTGTGATATTATATATCAATAGCCTCTGACAATGGACACTAACGTGGATTATTTATTATTATTATTATCAGAATTGGGGATGCCCTAGTTAATTTCCGTAGCATGTGCGCTTGTCAAAATATGTCCACGTGACATCAGTGACCTATTTCTGGTTTGACGCATTTTAATGCTTGTAGCATCTCATCAACGCGTAGTAGTGACCATGGAAACATACTTATCAGTTTAGGAATCAATATAAAACAACCTTGTTCAAATATAGATATATTTCACCTGTTTACGCCATGTTTTGCACAGCGTGGTTCACCGGTTCAACTTTCACCAATGTCTTGTTGAGCCACGACCAGAAATTGATAACGACATTCAACCACCCAATCTAGAGCCCGATTTACGGAAATATAGGAATAATTTATTCCTGCCATTCTTCAAATTTTATCAAATATTATTTTGCCTAACTTGTCCAATGTAATTAATTCTGTTGTTTATTCTTTGTGCAAGACTCATACAGGTAGTACCAGTCAGTTTAATTTCCGACTTCCCAAAAACTTTAAATAGAGCGCATTTTCATTGGTTCAGGGTCACTTTACAAGGATACGTCATAACAACAACAACTCGACTCGATCCTTGACTGATCAGTTCCTGGTCTAGCACGTTATCTGCTTATTGTCGTCTGTCACCATATCAGCGGATAGAGAAACATGTTTTCTCAGGATTGATTATAAGGGTAGCAATTAATAAGATGGACCGAATGACTGACTTTTAAAGGAGATGATTTATCTAGATTTTGTTTAGTGCTAGGCCTAGGCCTATGAATAACAGCAACTTTACTTGGATACGTGACATAAACTTACCATCACGACAGTTGGACAATATAATGTAACATATTTTTGCACCAGTGTGCAGAGTCATGGATCTGACCATAGACTGGGTGCTTGGACATAAAATGGATAATAGATACACATAGCTTTAACCTATCAACAAAGGGTCTCCTTTAACATCTCTTGCTCTCTCTCTCTCTCTCTCTCTCTCTCATCTCTCTCTCTCTCTCTCTCTCTCACTCTCTCTCTCTCTCTCTCTCTCTCTCTCTCTCTTCTCTCTCTCTCTCTCTCTCTCTCTCTCTCTCTCTCT